>JAPPVO010000002.1:213658314-213885733 GCA_030407325.1 Camellia japonica | reverse complement strand
GGAGAATAGGGAAAACTGCAATCGCAGCCATTGTATTATATTGCATTTGTCATGCATCATTTGTAAATATTGCATATGTCGTGCATTTCAAAAAACCAAAAACAGCAAAAACACGTGCATTTCATGCATCATCTTAAATATTGCATATGTCATGCATTTTCAAAAATCCCAAAAAAAATTCAGAACAAAAACATGCATATGTCATGCATCATCATTGTAGTATAGTGCATATGTCATGCATTTTCTGTAAATATCCATTTCTATTGCATCATAGTTGCATGCATCCACTGCATCATCTTCCATCTATGGCTTGCGCCTTTCCTTGTTAAGCTTGGTCTGGTATGTGCCCTTACTTTTCACGTTGAAGCACAGTTCTGCTTGTGTATCGCGCCTACTCCATGCTGGTATGTTGGTTTGAGGTTGCGGCACCCTTTTCTGTGTTAGACATGGTTCGTATGCGTACATGCCTTTCCTAGGCAAGACTGGGTTTGGCCCGCGTGCCATATCCATTGTATCTACTCCATTGCATGCATTCCACTGCATCCCTTCCATTTATGGCTTGCGCCTTTCCTTGTTGAGCTTGGTCTGGTATGTGCCTATACTTTTCACGTCAAAGCATAGTTCTGCTTGTGTATCGCGCCTATTCCACGCTGGTATGTTAGTTTGAGGTTGCGGCACCTTTTCTGTGTTAGACATGGCTTGTATGTGTGCATGCCTTTCCTAGGCGAGATACGGTTTGGCCCGCGTGCCATATCCATTGTACATATTGCATTGTAGTATAATTGTTGCATCCAGCATTAGGATCATTATTCTCTCCCGAGCGGGTCGTCACCCCACTTATGTCGTTCCACCCAATACTTGTTCTTGTGTCCGTCTGCATCACTCATAGTTCAGACATCGTTCTATGGTAGACGGACTTGTTACTTCCATCAATCTACTTGACATTTGTGTGGTTTCGAACCGCTCATGATTGAATCATGATTCAATTGCTTTGCATGTAGTTTGCATCGTTTCAAATTGCATTGCATTATCATTTGCATTATTCATACATCATTTTGTATATATTGCATATCGTTTTGCATTTCGCATTGCCATGCATATGGCTAACAATATCGTACATGTTAAGTTTACTTTCTTTGCAGGCACGATATTGTATGTATGGCTCATTTGAGGCCGGCGCAACCGGACGAGCCGCACAGGTATTGTACCCTCTGCGTGAGACGTTCTGAGAATTGCATAATTCTCTTACATCCTTTCTGCATTGTAGTGTAGATTGGCGTATGCTAGCTTATAACTGTTGCATGTGTGCTTCATTATAGCTTTCTTTGCATGATCATAAGTTATGCTCGGCTTCTTGCATCGTCTTGCATTTTGCCCCTGCCTACGGGCGCATACCTTGTTTTGTCTTGCATGTTTGTCCAAGTCTTCAGCCTTGTCAAAAATGGGTCGTCTCTGGGCTTTGACATTCACTCCCGTCATTGTTATGACTTTCGAGTTCTGTCAAAGAGGGGCAACTGTAGACACCCCATTTTTGACCGTCCTCAAGACTTGGACGTCACCGCTAGAACACTCGGTGATCATCCATGTTTGTGTTTGTTTGGAGTTCCCGGAGTTCTCGGCTACACGCCTTGCCTCAGGACCTCCGAACTTGACCGTTTTGTGTCTGGTTTTGCACCAAACACTTGTGCTTTGCCTTTGAGGGGCAGGGAATGCCTTCTGAGGCATCCCCACATACCACCGGCTGTGGCTAGAGGCCACCGGCTGGCTGGTGTTGCCACCGGCACTATTTTGTTTTGTAATGGGAGAGGTTTTTCTCTGGAGGTGAAGAAATGAAATGGCATCCAGAGCCAAAATGGAATTGAGCAATTTCATTAATGGTTTGACTTCTAGGGTGACTGGGTTCTTTGTAGAACAGGTTAGTAACATGTGATTTGGTGTATTCAGTACGGGATGGTTGTACTTGGTTAATTGGAAGTAGAGTAACTGAAACGGATTGGCTAGATGCAAAAGGATCATTAGCCAATGCAGATGAGTAATCAGGACGGTGAATAGTACCAAGAGTATGGTACATGTTGATTAGGTCAATGGAAGAGGATGGTTTAATTGACTCCACTCTTTTTGGTAAAATTACCATTTTGCCCTGCCGACCACTTTACAGCTGTTGTTGGAGATATTTTCAGACAGCTTTCTGGTGCTTGTTTCCCCTCCATACACGTGTATGGAGGGATGAGCCTTTTAGATGCCTTAACTTGTAAGTTTTGGTGCCTATACAAGAGAAGCCTCTTCTCTTGGCTCAAGGGTTAGAAGATTTAGAGGGTTAGACATTTTAGGAGAGGGAGAAGCTCTGGTTTTAGGTTAGAAATCCTATATCTATCCTATCTCTCTCTTTCTCTCTTGTACACTAGGTGTTTTGTGCCTTACTATTGCACATCAACACCTAGTGTTTCACCTTCCTCTTGGAATTGAGGTGCTAAGGGCTTGTTCTTAGTGTTCTTGACTGGTTTGGAGCTCAAGGAACCAACAACTTCAACATTTGTGAAGAAGAGCTTCAAGGGTAAGAAACTTGCTTTATTTACCCCATTTTTGTACTCCATTTTTGCCTAGCTTAGAACAGTTTTTGTGCTTAGTGAGTAACACATAAAAGTTATGATTTTTAACCCTCTTTATTGTTTATCAAGAGTGTTTTGCACTTTGGGGAAGTTTGACCCCCTTTAGGCCTTGAAAAGGCCCCATTTTAGGCCATTTTGTGAGAGCTCCGAGACTTTGGTGCTTGGGCCTCTCCACCACTGAAATCTTGAGGGATTTCAGTGGTGGAGATGGTGCCATAAAGTCTCCAAAAGGAGAGGGCCACCCCCTCTCCTTGATGTCCTTGAAAAGGGCAAGATTTGGCCTCCAAAGGAGCACCATGTTTGGTTGTGTGTTGAACATGTTTTGGCTGTTTTTCATGCCTATTATGCCATGATTAAACTCTGTTTTAAGTTGGTTTTGGTCTCTTATGCATGCTTAGCATAGTTGCCTTGTAATGCGCTTTGATGCCTTAACATGCCTAGGTTGTATGCCTTAGTTTCTAGCATGTTTTAGGTCTACGTTTGTGATGTTTTTATGCTTATATTTCCATGTTCAAGGTCTGTCTCATGTTGTTTGAGTCAACCATAGCATGTTTAATATAGCCTCTTTGCATTTGGCTTGTTGGCCTTAAGAGCATGAATATGTAGCATGTCTTGCTTGCATTGTTTTGGGTGGTTCGGGACCACCTAGCATGCTATCTCAGTCCCTTTGGTATGCTTGTATGCTTGCCTTGGTTGTCTCTTTAATGCTTTGAAAGCATGTGTTGCATGCTCCATGTTTTGGCCTAATGCATGCCTTTGTATTTGAATCATTTAGATGTCATCTAGGTGGTCTTTTGGGCTTAGTTTTACGTGTTAAAACTCTGATTTAGTTGCTTAAGTATTGCCATGAGTGGTTGTGCTAGGTGTGGTTCAAAGCCTCATTGGCTTGCCTTAATGCTTGGACCATTTGTATGCTTTGTTTGGCTTGCTTTGTTAGTTGGTTTGGCACCATGTTTAACATGATTTTCAGAGCTTTACAATGCATGCTCATTGTCCTTGTTTGGTATCTTCAAGTGTGCTTGGGAGTTGCCATGTTTATGCCTTGGGTTTGGATCATAACACTTGCATGTGTGTGTGTGTGTTTAGTCTCCATTTCTACGCACTTTGGCCGCTGATTTCAGGCCAATTAGGAGTAGCCTAATTCATGTTTTAGTCCGCTCCATTGCTTGGCTTGTATGCCTCTTTGCTTAGGTTGCATACTTAACATGTTTAGCTTGCTTGCATAATCCATGTTGCATGTTAGATAACATGCTTAGAGTTGCATCACATGAGCATGCATGCTTGGCCTCTTGAAGTGAAATGTGATAGAGGTTGGGCACTTTTGTGTGTTTATTTGGTTGCATGCATTTGAAATCAAAGTTGCACACTTTGTTCCTTGGGCCATCATGCATGGAAATGCGCGATTGGTGGCCCGGGAATCGAGGCACATGCCCCCTTGAGTCAATAACATGATAAGGGGTGTGTATAGTGCACAAATACCTTGAATCACATTGCCATGCATGTTGTTGTCCTCTGCTGCTGTGAGTTGCAGGTTCTGCAGGTGTTAAGTGCCGGCCGGCACTATTTAGTGCCGACCGGCAGTAAATTTCCAGCCGATAACTTCATCTAGTGCCGATGGCCTCCATCTTCAGCCGGTGGTGCTCTACCCCAGCCGGTAGTACTCCCCAGTGCCCTGAGAGGCACTCCTGGGACTTTGGCAATTTTCTGAGGAGGAGAGCAGAGGAAACAGAGGCAAATCATGCATGACAGTGCGATTCCGAGCCAGTCCCGAGCGCGCGCTGCATTTGGCCCTCATCCCGAGGCAATTTACTGTCCAATTAGATTAATTATTTTATTTAATTAATTTAGTTGATTTGTAATAATTAATTAGCTTGCGTAGTTAATTAGTTACTCGGTTTTGTATATTCTTTTGGTCCCTCCGAGTAAGGGCGCATTTGTAATAAGTGCGTGTGAGTGGGTGTATGTCTTCCAAACCCCCATTTCTTTCTATCCCTTTTATTTACCCGCTTTCGATGGTAGATTAGGGCATACTTATTTTAGCATACCTCATGCAATGCATGCGTGCATTCATGCATTTGTTTACATGCACCGGGCTCGGTACATCATACAAACTGCATTGCAATTTTCAATTCCAAATTGAATACGTGCTACTCGCGCATTTCACATGCCATGTTTAGGGTTAGCCGAGCCTACTCTAGATTGCATCTATGCCTGTATTGCATTAGCCACTTAACATGAACTAGGTCATGCATGTTTGCTAACCGGGTTATTGTTTTTGGCACGGAGTACGATGTAAGTATTTTTACGCTTTAGCATACCACATGCGTGTGAATGTTGCCATGACAGTATGATTGCCATGCGGCTAAATGCTTATGTGTTATAAACTGTTTGAATGCCTGTGGGTGGAGGTTGGATTACCTGAGTTGGAACAACTCATTGAAATCCGTATTTTAGCCTACTTGCGAGTAGCAAAATCTAACACGTTTTTCGAGATAAAACGGATATGCAATGTTTATTTCCAAGTTAGGCGATCTAGTCTATACTTTTGTGTTGTGCGCATCACATAGTAATTCTAGGTTAATAATTGGAATAAGCACGCATAAAGTTTTCAAAAACGGATATCACGGTTAGTAGAGGCCGGTCTTCGGACCGAGCGAAAGGGGGTGCTCATAGCTGACCTTCCCCGATCGTACCCAAGCTCCCGAGCCAAGATCACTTTGGTGATGACGGACACGTGGCCTTCGGCACCGAGTCAGGGTTTCCTAAATTTCCCAAAAATAAAATATTTAGGTGGCGACTCTGTAATCTGGCAAAGCAGTCCATGTTTGGCACTACTTTTTCAAAAATCTGTTTTCTCAAACGATTTGCCGGATTTGGACTCTTTGGTTCAGATTTAGAACCGCGACACAAAAGGGAGTCCGAACTGTAGCCGAGGTCCCCCCGCGGACGTGTTACACGCGGCTGTCATAACCACGATCTCTTCTGAATTCTGTGTCATGATAAGTTCACTGTACTGAATGGTGACTGACGAATCAGATATCTGTCTTGCCTCAGCAAGGGGAAACACTGACTATTCTGAATCAACTCTCTAAACTGAAAGGAAAAACAAGCAGCATTTCAGCCCAGACGGATCAAACACAGGTGTAGTTGAACAACTATACTCTACTGCCGACCACTGTCCCACAGAATCACTGCCCCAAAACACTGAATCGGATACCCACAGATATAACTGATTCTCACAAACTAATACTAGTGCCCTCAGGCCTGATACTCGAACTTGCAAACTGATATGCGCGTTCCCTGTAGAGCTACACTCTAAAAGCACATAACAAATAAAAGAGAGCCAAAACACCCCTATTTCGGGGTAAGGTTTCCCTGTCCTATTTTGTCAGGAGCTAGGGTTTCACTACACACATAGTGGTTTCAAACAACCTACAATCGGGTAAGCAACCTGTCCTAGTTTGGAATGGTCATTATGGATTCCGACATGCACTAGGTCGAATGGTCAAAAAGGGTGCCTCAGTAAACCGGGGTTTATGTTCCCGTCATGGCAGAGCCCGCAACCGGTCAGCCTTATGGCACGCTTCTCAAAGTGAGCCTCCAGCAAACCGTTCAGGAATAGCATACGGCAACCACGGTGTCCTAGGTGCACCAACGCAAATGCAATGCAAAGAGACACATAAGTATAGTCAAAACGAGATATCATCAGTTCGAGTCAAGTTATCTAAGTCCCCAGCAGAGTCGCCAGAAACTGTAAACGCGCCCTTGGGTCTTATGCTACAGTTCGGACTCGATTTTGTCACGGTTCTTAATCTTGAACCAAAGAGTCCAAATCCGGTAAATCGTTTTGAAAAACAGATTTTGAGAAAGAAGTGCCAAACATGGACTACTTTGCCAGATACAGAGTCGCCACCTAAATATTTTATTTTGGGGGAATTTAGGAAACCCTAACTCAGTGCCAAAGGCCACGTGTCCGTCATCACCAAAGTTGCCTCGGCTTGGGAACTTGGGTACGATTGGGGAAGGTCAGCTATGAGCACCCCCGCTCGCCCGATCAAAGATCGGCCTCTACTAACCATGACATATTGTTTTGAAAATATTATGCGTTCTTATTCTGGTTATTAGCCTAGAATTACTATGTGAAGCGCACAGCAAAATAAGTATAGACTAGATCGCCTAATTTGGAACAAAGCATTGCATACCCGTTTGTTTGGAAAATGCTTTGGAATTTGCTACTCGTAAGTAGGCTAAAACACAGATTTCAATGAATTATCCTAATTCAAGTAATCCAACCTTTACCCACAGGCATTCAGGCAGTTTATCACATAAGCATATAGCCACATGGTAAGCATGCTATCATGTTAACATTCACACTCATGCGAGATGCTAAAGCAGAAAATCCTTACATCGTACTCCGCACCAAAACAAAAACTAGTTAGCAATCATGTATGACCCTAGTTCATGTTAGCAATGACTAATGCAACACATACAGAATGCAACTAGAAATAGGCTCAGCTATTCTAAGATGGCATTCGAGATGCAATTGATACATGTATTCAAATTGGAATTTAAATACGATGCAGTTAGCATGATGCGCCGAGCCCGGTGCATGCAAGACAAATGAAATGGATGCACGTATGCAAAGCATAAGGATGCTAATTGAGATATGCCCTAAATCTAACCATCGTAAGCAGTTAAATAAAAGGGAGAAAGAAATGGGGTTGGAAGACATGCACACACACACACACACTTATTACAATTGTGCCCTCGCTTGGAGGGTCCGAAAGAATAATACAGGCCACCTAATTAACTAACTCACAAGCTAATTAATTATTACAAAACCGAATGAATAACTAGCTACAACTAATTATTACACAACTTAATTAATTAACAAATTAATTAAACTAAAAATGAAAGACAACAAACAAATAGGGAAAGCAGTAAATGATGCTGTTCCAGCTCTGTTTGAAGAAGAGGGAGATGCATGCTTGCATTGGTTCCTCGCCTCGAAACGCCTTCCGGTTGCTCTTTAGAGGCTCTGTTTATAGGGTGTCTTCCAGTGCTTGTTGCTGAACCTTACCAAAACACTGCAGGGGAAGTCACCAGTGGCCTACCGGCCATGGAAGGAGAGTTGCCGACCATCAATGGCAGGCTGCCGGCCATTGGTGTACGGTGACACCAAACTACAACGAAGCACAAAATAGAGAAAATGGAGGGTTTCCCAAGGACATGTACGCACCATGGCACTCCAAATCACCTCAAAACATCAAGGGAGAGGCCAAGTCGGATCCACGACCATCAATCACGCATCCCAATGCATGATGGCGAAAGATCCAACTTGTGCAAATCAATATGAAAATGAATGCACAAACAAAGCAAGTAAAGCCTAGAACTCTATCATGAATCATCAAGAGCTTCGGTGACCAAGAATTGAGACACGTTCCATCACTTGAAGTATGAAACGCCCCTCGTTCCTCGTGCTCGGATTAATACTTAGTCCAAGCAATGCAACACATAAGCATGGCAAACATGCAATATGAACAAGTATGCAAACATGCAACTAAACCAAACATGCAACAAGCATATAAGCATGACGTGAAGCAACAACCTTGAACAAAATGCAATATGAACATGCGAACATGCAAGGCATGTAAATCTAAGCAAGTATGCAACAACATACTACATGTAACAAGCATGCGACAATATGGTAAAATGGGCTTACACCAAAATGGACAGCTCTCAACTAGGTCCAAATCAGTAGCCAAAGTGATGGAATTGATGGCATGAAAAGCATGAAATGGCAAGACAAACATGCATGCCAAATGGCTCAAGTATTAAGGCACAAAGAGGACAACTCTTAAGCACACTTAAGGAGCAACAAACATGGATATATGGCAAAGTGGTAAGCTCTGAAATCTCATGTAAATTGATGCCAAATCAACTCAACAATGCAAGCATAGCATGTTATGATGCTCAAGGCTCAAAGTAAGCAAAGGGACTTAAGCCATGGCCATACAAGGCAAGCCCCAAAGGGCCAAGGGGACCTAAAATAGTCCTAGGGCAGGCCCAAACAAGACCAAAACTAAGCTCAAAGCTAGCCAACATAGGCTAGAACACAAAGCCAAACACAAGGAGCATACAAGGCATTAATGAGGCGATGCACTACACCTATGAGAACCAATCATGGCAAGACTTGGACAACATATAACAGAGTTACATCATGGTATAATAAGACCCAAAATGCACTGAAATGATGAGCCAAAGGCTTAGGCTAAGTGGCATGCACAAAAGCTCATTCTTGAGGCATAAAGCATAAGCTATGTAAAGCATTCAAAGCATGTCAAATGCAAGTGAACAACAACATTTCATGGAGTGAAATAGCATGTGGAATGAGGGCAAAGCATGCAAACATCACATGTATGGCATGGTAGGGGCCTCAAAACCCAAGACTAGCCTAAGCATTTACACTATAGCTATACAAAGCATGAGTGATATGGCCATGGCAGCCCAAAATAGTCCTAGAACACTTCAAAATAAGCATAAAATCAAGTTTAAGAAAAGCCAAAATATGCTAGTATGATGAGTCAAAACATCATGCACAAAAGGGCTAGTAAACAAGATTTGTTCTACACCTATATGGAGCATGCAAAGGATGATCAAACCAACTATGGATAGGGTCATAACATGCAAAATGATGACCAAATACATGCTGGAATGTAAACCAAACAAGCTAAAATGACATGGCATGGCATGGAGCATATGAAGCTAGTTTAGGGGATTTACATTACAAGTATATCATGCAAGCATGGAGTGACAAAACCAACCCAAAACAAGTTCATGGCATGGAAAAACATCACCAAAAATCTACTGAAATGGACTCAACAAAGACCATGCACACATGCTACTTTGATGAGCTATAAATGGAGTTACACTACACATGCTAGATGCAAGCAAGGCATGACCTCAAAACCACACCTCTACCACTAAAATCCCACTAGATTTCAGTGGTAGGAAGACCAAACCAAGGCTAGCTCGGAGGTCTCCAAATATGGCTTAAAACAAAGCCAAACAAAGCATGCAAGGGGGCTACACACCCCAAACAGAAAAATGACCTTAACCAAACTTAAAAAGCACTCAAAAATAAGACTTTTTTCAGTTATAAAAAAAGCCTAAAACAATATGTAAAGAGGGCTAAAGTAAGGTGCAAGAAAATGCAAAAATGGGGGAAATACTCACCCTTGAAGACCCTCGTCGAAACTAGCAATTTCAGGGGGTGGAAGTTTGCTTTTAGACCTCAAGAAGTCTTCCTAAGAAGCTTAGTCCAATGGTGGTAGTGTATATCTATGTGTTGTAGTACAAAAGTGCAAGGAAATGCAACTTCAAAGCCTCAAACACACACAATATAGAGAGAGAGAGAGTTTTTTCTCTTCAAAAACTCAGAACCCTGTCTAAGGAAGAGGCTTCTTTGTTATGTAGAGAAATGAAAAGGCAAAGCTTCTTCAAGAAGCTTTGCAAAGCCTTCATCCCTTCATACCTGTATGGAGGGGAGTAAACAATAATCCAGCTAGCTTAAAAGATCTGGAGGAAAACCAACTGAGAGAGGGGGGGTGCCGGCCATCAGTAATGGCCGGTAGTGCCACACTGATGGCCGGCAGGGCTTCATCAGTGGCCGGCAGGGTCAAGGCCATAGCCGGCAGTGCCATGCCATGGCCGGCAGTGCACCACAGGGTCCACTCTGAAAGGACCAAATCAGGGTGAAAAAATGAGGCAGAAAGGATACAGGGTCTGGGAAGCTTGAACCGGTGACGTTCCGCCGCGATAGTCGAGTGCTGGACGAGCAATCGAACCATGTGTTGGGTGTACCTACAAGCACAACCAAGTCTTGAGGACGGTAAAAAATGGGGTGTCTACAGTTGCCCCTCTTTGACAGAACTCGGAAGTCACAAAGTGACGGGAGTGAATGTCAAAGCCCAGAGACGACCCATTTTTGACAAGGCCGAAGACTCAGACAATCAATTAGTATAAGCATGCGGAGATGCGCCCGAAGGCTGGGGCATAATGCAAGTGATATGCAACATGCAAGAGCATGACTAACAACCATGCCACGGATGCTGTAATGAAGCGAATCATGCAACAGTTTTAAGCAGGTGAACACGAATCCAACTACACTACAATGCAGAAAGGATGTAAGAGAATTATGCAATTCTTGCCACGTTTCACACGGAGTGAATACAATACCTGTGCGGCTCGTCTGGTTGCACCAGCTTCGAATGAACCGTACATACAATATCGTGTCTGAAAAAGAAATGAACTTACCAGGTACAATATTGGTAGGAATATGCATAACAATGCAATTGAAAAGTGTGTGACAACGCATGCGAAGTGTGCACAAACATGCAATGCACTAACAAGTGCAAGTAGAGTGCGCAAGATAGCGCGATTGAAATGCATGTAAAATGCAAAATGAAATGTAATGCACCAACAAGTGCATATGATGTGCGCAAGATAGCGCGATTGAAATGCATGCCAAATGCAATGAGGTGCACAAAATAGTGCGATGCGCAAAATAGTGCGATGCGTTAGACAACGCGAATGCACAAGACAGTGCGATGCGCTAGACAGCGCGATGCGTTAGACAACACAAATGCACAAGACAGTGCGATGCGCTAGACAGCGCGATTGAATGCACAAGACAGTGCGATGCGCTAGATAGCGCGATTGAATGCACAAGACAGTGCAATGCGCTAGACAGCGCGATGCGTTAGACAACGCGAATGCACAAGACAGTGCGATGCGCTAGACAGCGCAAGTGCACAAGACAGTGCGATGCGCAAGACAGCGCGATGCGTTAGACAACGCGAATGCACAAGACAGTGCGATGCGCTAGACAGCGTGAGTTCACAAGACAGCGCAATGCGCTAGACAACGCGAGTGGACAAGACATTCCGCCACGACAGTCGAGTGCTGGGCGAGCAATCGAACCATGTGTTGGGTGTACCTACAAGCACAACCAAGTCTTGAGGACGGTCAAAAATGGGGTGTCTGTAGGCGCGCAGCCGGAAGCCTCGAAAACTAGTCTACGGGCACCAAAAGCAGTCCATGAGAGAAAAGTGGTCTACGACCACAAAAAGTGGCCTCCCAAGTCACAGTGTCCCTCTAGGCAAAGGCAACAAGGCATGGTTCGAAAACCAAGCCAAGAGGAGAACGTTAAGCGGTCCCAAGACATGGCGTTCGACCAAAGGCTCCGGAAATTGAAAACTAGCCTACCAGAGGGAAAAGTGGTCTACGACCACAAAAAGTAGTCTGCGAACCGCTCTCTCCCCTCTAGGAAAGGTCAAGAAGGCTTGGTCCACAAACCGAGCCAAAACACAAAAAGCTCAAAGGCCCGGAGGCAAGGCACTCAGTCGAAAACTCCGAAAAGTCGAATGAGCACAACATGCACTATCACCGAGCCCTCAATCGATGTCGTCTGAGTCTTAAGGTCGGTCAAAAATGGGGTGTCTACAATAGCAGGGTTCAGACTATTGTAGGGAGGTTGAAAAACACATATAGAATTTGGTTAAAGAGATCAAATCAACACCAAGTGAGTTGTGAGTTAGAAATTTCAAGAGGTAAAAAAGATCAAAGCTATCACCCTTCTTGTTCTTCCACAAGCCTTGAAGCTCTCATATCATCCATACATACCATACAAGAGCTTGAACTTGAACTTGATTTGGGAATCAAAAATCACACCCAAATTTGAGGGTGTTTTGGAATCAAGTTTGATTTACAACAAGAACACCTTCTATACAAGAGGTAAACCCTTCTTGCTTTTATTTCAATCTCTGTTCATCTTTTTCTTGTGTTTTCATATTATTTTTAGACTGTTTTGCGGACTGAAACTTGTGATTCAAAGCTACCCAAAGGTGGCAGGGTTAATCCCCCTTGCTTGAACCTTACTTCTAGCTTGAATCCTCGTGTTTCCCATTTGTTTTTGTCCATTTTTCCAACTGTTTTGGGCTGATTTGGTACTATTTTGGAGCTGTTTTTCAATATCTAAACTATGTGATTTGAAATTGTAAAAGTGGGGAGGGGTTAGCCACCCTTCCTCATAATTATATTAGCTTTAATCCCTCTATGATTGTACACCTTCTATAGTTTAATTTCAGCACTATTGTATGTTATTTGGGGGCTGTTTAATTTACTTCAATAAGTTTGTTTTACATATTCTGTTTGTGTTATATTAATCAATTAATCAACCTTGCATAACCACCTCTTCAACCTCCCTCCATTCTTTGATGATTTTGATTAAAAAGTTGTGAAAAATTATATTGTGGTTCAAGTATAAGAAAGAAGCTTTTCTCATGTTTAATGGTTTAATCTCTTAGGAGGTTCATTACCAAAGGCATAAAACTTTCTCATGCTTAATGGTTTAATCTCTCCGGAGGTTCATTACCAACGGCATAAAAACTTTCTTATACTAAAGTACAATCATGTATTTTTCAGTTCTTTTTATCACCAGTGTGTCTACTTTTAAGGGATTAATTGACCCTTGGAAATTACCAAGGAAAGTGTCATTATCACTTATTATCAATTTTGGATTTCAAGTCATTATCGCTCACTAGGGTTTATCTAAGTCATTATTACTCTTTGGAGTTTGACTAGTCCTTGTTGCGCATATTGAGTTTGACTTGAAATCCTTCATCGCTTGTAAATAAGTTTGACTCTCCCTTTGTAATTTCCCCGAAGAATTAATTGACCCTTGGAAATCGCCAAGGAAAGTGTCATTATCACTCATTATCAAGTTTGGATTTCAAGTCATTCTCGCTCACTATGGGTTTTTCTAAGTCATTATCACTCTTCTGAGTTTGACTAGTTCTTGTTGCACATCCTGAGTTTGACTTGAAATCCCTAACTTGTAAATAAGTTTGACTCTTCCTTTGTAATTTCCTCTGAAGAAAATAAGGTTTATTTATTCAGGTTAAGTCGACACTTATTTTCCTTTATTGCATTTCAGACTTAGTAGATGTAAATATCACCGTGGACTTCATGGATTAAAGAAAAGGGAAGGTAATATAAAAGAGGCTAATAAAATTGAGCTTAAAGTGAATCACCCAACATAAAGAACCAATATGATTGATTGAATTCGGTCAGACATTATACCGAGTTTATTGTGTCAAGGCTTGTCTTACGTTAGTCCATAATGTTTTGATGAATCTTGAAGCGTCTCTACTTCCCTTCTTGAATTTGCTTCATGATAGGAGGGAGGGGTGGTCGTTATGCATTGCATTTATTGATCTTTGTCCTATCATGTCCAAAATCATCTTGCAAATCAACTTGCAACCATAGATGGTTTGGGAACTGAGTTCGCTTCTCTCTTGAGTATTTTCTATGATAGAGAAGAGTAGAAGAGACAAACATGGCTAGGAATACCCTGTCTGCATGTTTGCACTGTTTCACCCTAAGCACAAAAAACAGATTTCCGCAAAGAAAACAAGGTATGCTTGGATTTATTGGGATCGACCAAGTCTTGTTTTCGGTCGGCAAGACTCTAATAAATTGCAAACAATACACTTTTGGTCGAAAGCAATGATAAGGTGAAACAAAACAAATCTCAACAAAGTAGACAGAGTAATTCCTGAGGAGCATCGCGTGATCTTTACATATTATTTGTTGTAATAAATTAGACTGCCTCTTTTCATTATTATTCATTCAGATTTGTAATATTTATTTATTCGGACACTTCGACATTCGGACCTCCTTCGCAAGGACAAATATGTAATAAGTTGTATGCCTTCCAACCCCACGTCTTTCTCCCTTTTATTTACCAGCTTATGATGGTTAGTTTAAGGACATCATGTTTAATTTAGCATGCTTATGTTTGCATCCACTTGTATTGCATGCATAAAAGTTCGGCTCATCATATTATTTCAAAAGTCAAATTCAAACTCTTTACTTGAATACGTGCGCTATCACATGCCTTGAATTGACTCGCATGCCATGCTAGTAGCCAAGCTCACTAATTGCATATTGTATGTGTTGCATTAGTCATAATACATAGTTAGGATCATGCATTTTTCTAACTAGTTCTTTTTTTTTGGCTCGAAGTACAAGGTAAGTTTTGATGCTTTAGCATATTGCATAAGTATGATTGTTGTCGCATCAAACATATTACCATGAGGCTAATTGCTTAAATGGTAAATTGTTTGAATGCCTGTGGATGAAGGCTATTCACTGACATTGGGATACTTTGATTAATGTATATATATGAGATCACTTTTTCAAGTGGTACATATTCAAAGCACTTTTTCAAAACAAACATGAAATCAAACGTTCTAACTGTTCATGAAATTAGTCTATACTTGTATGTTAAAGATAAAATAAGAACATATACTATACATAAGAATCACGTCATAATTAGTAGAGGCCGATCTTTAATCGGGTGAGTGGGGTGCTCATTATTGACATTCCCCTCTCGTACCTAAGTTCCCGAACCAAGACACTTTGATAATGACGGACTAATGGCCTTTGGCACGAGTCATGGGTTTCCTAAATTTTCCAAAATAAATATTTAGGTGGCGACTCTGATATCTGGCAAAGCAGTCCATTTTTGGCATTTAATTCAAAACATCGATTTTCCAAAAACAATTGCCAGATTTGGACTCTTTTTGGTAGCGTTTGGTAGAGTTTTGTAAATGTGATTTGAGAGTATGAGTTGTATTTTGAGTGTAGAAAATTTGTTTGGTAAAGAGTCTTGAAAATAGTTTTGAAAAGAGTTTTGATTTGAGTGGGGAATTGTTGATGTGACATTTGATATGTGATACAAAAATTTACAACTCATAACTAAACATACAACTCAAAATTATTTTAAAGCATATAAAAAATTCAGAAAATATTTTTTTCGATTATAAATTAATTAACATATCAATTGTAAAAAAATAAATAAATAAATAAAAAAAAAAAAAAATTCAGCCGGCTGGTCAACCGGCCGGATGTCCGGCCGGACGACCGTAACAGGAAAAAAAATTGCAGACAACGCGCAGAACAGACGCAGAAAATACAGAGCCTTCGGCAGAGTTTTGGAAAATTAATTCCAAAACTCTTACCAAACATGGAGCTCAAACACACATGTAGAATCATGATTCCAAAGCACAACCAAACACAGCCTTTGTGTTTCCACTATTTCCCGTTGCACTTGTGAAATCAGATTCAGAACCAACACAAGTGAAGTCCGAACTATAAGGGCTATTCATCTTTCCGAAAGGGGGCACGAAAAGCCGAGCTACAGTTTCTGGCAACTGTAGACTGCCTCGAGAACTCCCGATGCTCCGTGCGCACAGGCGCGAATTCGTTTGCTCTCTAGCTACTACAAGTTCGGACTCATGTCACGGTTCTGCATCTAATCTTACAATGTGCGATGTAAGACCGATAAATCACCAAAGAGTCCAAATCCAACAAATCATTTTGGAAAACTGATTTTTACAAAGAAGTGCCAAACATGGACTGCTTTGCCAGATACAAAGTCGCCACCTAAATATTTTTATTTTGAGGGAATTTAGGAAACCCTGACTCGTGCCTAAGTCCACGTGTCCGTCATCACCAAAGTTGTCTCGGCTTGGGAACTTGGGTACGAGAGGGAAAGGTCATGCAATGAGCACCCCCTCTTGCCTGATCAAAGATCGGCATGTACTAAGCATGATATTTTGTTTTTGAAAATGAATGTACTCTTATTCCGATTAATTAGCTAATCTTACTACGTGATGCGCACAGCATACAAGTATAGACTAGATCGCTTAATTTGGAACAAAACATCGCATGTTCGTTTGTTTGAAAACAGTTTGAAGTTTGCTACTCGTAAGTAGGCTAAATCGCAGATTTCAATGAATTGTTCCAATTCAAGCAATCCAACCTTCACCCGCAGACATTCATGCAGTTATATCAAATAAGCAGTTGGCCTCATTGTAAGTATGCTTTCATGGAAACATTAACACACATGCAGTATGCGAAAGCGTAAACACTCACAATGTACTCTGAGCCAAAACAGAGAACTAGTTAGAAATCATGCGTGATCCTAGTTCATGTTAAGATGGCTAATGCAACACATGCAAAAATGCAACTTAGATAGGCTCGGCTATCCTAAGATGTCATGTGAAATGCAACTTGGTACATGTATTCAAATTGGAATTGAGATACAATGCAATTAGTATGATGTGCCAAGCCCGGTGCATGCAAAACAGATGAATGATGCACGCATGTGAGCGTAAGGTATGCTAATCAAAATATTCCCTAAAACTAACCATCATAAGCAGTTAAGTAAAAAGGAGAAAGAAATGGGATTGGAAGACATGCATCACACACACGAATGCCTATTACAACAATTGGTCCTCTCGACGGAGGGTCCGAATAAGAAGCTAACTAGCTAATCTAGGCTAATTAAACTAATTATTACACAATAAACTAGCTAACTAACAAGCAAACTAATTAAGCTATTACAAAACAAATAGGCAGCTAAACGCATTAACTACTTAATTACAAAACCAAAGCATGAACTAGCTAAGCAAATTAGCTAAGTAAAGCAGTAAAACAGGAGCTTTAGAGGGAGAATAGTGCATGCATGTCCGGTCGCCTCGTTCGAAAATCCAGCACGATGCCCCAACTTGCCTCTATTTTCAATTGTTCTCAGAACCTTGCACCAAGCTCCAGAAAGCTTAAACTCCATCATGGGAACCTGTGGGAGGGTGGCCGACCACCTAGAGGTGTCACCAGCCATGGCCAACCACCAATCTTTGGTGTGAACCTGAAAAAGTGGTGGGCCAGCTAGTTTTTTTGGCTGGCCGACCAGTTGTTGCTGCCAAACTCCAGTTTTCTGCAACAGAGAGCAAGAAACGGCATGAAAATGTATTTGCAAGATATGTGTGCACAACCACACTCCCTATCATTTCATAAGCTCAAGGGGGTGTGGTTCTCGACCCTCGGGCCACCAATCACGCATCTCGATGCATGATGGCCGAGAAGCCAAATTGCACAATTCAATATGAAATGAATGCACAAATAAACACATAAAGTCTAAAACTCTATCATGTATGATCAAGAGCGTCGGCAACCGAGAATTGAGGCACGTTTCATCACTTTAAGCATGAAACGTCCCTCGTTTCCCGCGTTTGGACATATTCCGAACAAAATGTAACAAATAACATGGCATACACAATGCAATGCAACATCAAGCATGCGAACATGCAATGCGACTCAAGCATGCAAACATGCAATACAATAAAACAAGCATGCAAACAACATGCGAGGGACAAGCATGCAAACATGCAATGCAATGTAACATAGCATACTCAATGCTAATGGCATACGAGGCAACATAAGCATGTAACAACATGATGCAAACAAACATGCTAAATGGACTTAAATCAAAATGGACAGACCTCAGCCGTGCCCAAATCAGTGGCCATAATGATGAAACAAAGGCATGAAATGCAAAACAAAGCATGCACATGCATTCGCCTATCAACTAGGCCTAAGAGCACAACTCTCAAGAGTGCTCAAAGAGTGACAAACATGGAAGTGTGACAACACTAAAGGTTCTGAAATAAGGTATGAAATGATGCCAAATCATTCAAACGACACAAGTAAAGCATGCAAAGGTCCTTAAGCATTAAAGCTAGCAAAGAGGATTACAAAGGAGGCATGCAATACATGGCACAAAAGCATGAACCAACCAAGGATAGAGCTGAAATAGGTCAAAACAAGGACCAATACATGCTAAGATGAAGGCTCAAGGACCTAGGCAAGATGGCATACATCCAAGGCCGCAAACAAGGCAACAAATACACAACCCTTAGAGGCACTCAAAGGGTAAATGAAGTGGGAACATGGCAGTCCTATATGCTCTGAAATGTCATGTTAAACGATGTCAAATCATGTACACAACACAAATGAAGCATGCCATGGAACCCAAAACTTGAAGCTAGCATATGCACTTGCACTACAACTATGCAAAACATGAAGCATATGACAAAGGCAACGGCAACCCAAAACAGTCCTAGAATATGTCAAAATGAGTCTAAAACATGCAAGAACCAAAGCTAAAATAAGCTAGCATGAAGGGCATAAGGCATGATGAATGCAAGGCAAATAAGGTGGATTACACTACACCTATTAGGACCAAGCATGAGATGGCTTTGCCAACAAAAATCAAAGTTATATCATGGAAAAATAACCCCAAAAACACTCTGAAATGATAGCTCACAAGCTTAGCATGAAGGCATACACAATGACTCATGTTAAAGGCATAAAGGACCAACCCTCCAACGCATTGAATAAGTGAAAGATATGAGTGTATGACCATGAAACATGGACTGAAATCACATAACAAATGATGTCAAATCATTCAAATAGGTCAAGCAATGCATGCTAGTGGACTTGATACACAAAGCTAACAAGCTAAAATGCACAATAGCTATACAAAGCATGGCATGCATGACCAGGACAACACAAATCAGAGCTAGAGCATGGTAAAACATGGACAAAAGCTTCTTTAAGATAAGCCAAAAGCATGCTAAAATGACATGTTAAAGCATGATGCATGTTAGGCTAAGTCATGGAATTGCACTACAAGTGCATGGAGCATGCAAGGACCAACCAAACCAAACCTTAACAGAGGTATGACATGGTAGAACATCACTAAAAACATGCTGAAATGGACTCAACATAAGCTAGAAAGACATACTACTTCATGAAGCATACAAGACTACTTTATGAAATTTACACTACAAGTGTATAAGGCATGCAAGAGCCAACTAAACCAACCCAAAAAAGATCTAAGGCAAGTTAAAAAAACACCAAAAACCTACTGAGATGGCCCCAAAACAAGCTAGAAAGACATGCTCAAACATGAGGCACACAAAGCTAGTTTGTAAGATTTACACTACAAGTGTATAAGGCATGCATGGAATGACCAAACCAAGTCAAAAAAGATCTGAGGCATGCTGAAATAACCCCAAATACATGCTAACAACAAGCCAACACAACCTTAACAAACATGCTCAAACATGAGGCATATGAAGCAAATATATAAAATACAAGGAGAAGGGATGACCCTCTCCTATTTGGGATCTCAAAACCACCTTTCCACCACTGAAAATCCTTTGGATTTCAGTGGTAGGAAGGTCATGCAAAGGCTAGAACAAGAGCCAAAAGGGATGGCTCAAAACAAGGCCTAACAAGGAGTAGACCACCCCCAATGCAAAAGTGACCTTAAACAAACTTCAAATGGACTGAAAAAAAGAACTTTTTGTAGTTTAAAGTCAAGCCTAAAACAGTATGCAAGTAGGGCTAAAAGATTAAGCAAAAATGGGGGTTTTAAAGGTTAAAAGCTCACCCTTGAAGACCACCTTTAAAGCTGCAACTCCAGCAACTTCTTTGAGCTCAAACCAGTCCAAGAACTCCAAAACAAACCTCAAGAAGCCTCAGCAATGAAAGGATGGTGTTTGAGTGTGTGTTTGGGTACAAAAGTGAGACAAAATGGCACTTTAAGGCACAAAACAAGAACAAACAAGGAAATATAAAGACAAATGTGTATCTATCACTCAAGCCTCCAAATTTTGAACTTAGATGAGGGAGGAGGAGGTTCTCTTATATAGAGAACAACAGTGTAAGCTTCTTGAGGAAGCTAAGGGTCCAAGGCCATCCCTCTATACATGTGTATGGAGGATGGTTTCAGTGACTTCTAGCTGTGCCAGCTGGAAGAAAATATCTCCAAAAAGGTGACAAAAAGCAGCCGACCACTTAAAGTGGTCAGCCAGCTACTTATAGTGGTCGGCCGACCACCATAAGTGGTCTCCCAAGACAAAAACTGGTCGGCCATGGTGGGAGAGAGTCTAGAGCATGAAAACAATGCAATGCTGTGATGGCCGACCAGAAAAGATGGCCCAAAGACCAAGGAGACCAGTTGTCAGACCAGAAAATTGGCTGGAGGGAAGAAAAGTGGTCTCCAAGGAGAAATACTGGTCTCCCACCCTTGTACCACCTTCCAAACAAGGAAAACAAGATTTGTACCAAAAACAAACCAAAACGGATGCAAGACGAAAGTTTGGGAGGCAAAGCGCACAGCCGGAAGCCTCGAAAACTAGTCTACCGACACCAAAAGTGGTCTACGACCAAAAAAGTTGTCTCCCGGACCACAGTGTCCCTCTGGGCAGAGGTAATAAGGTGTGGTTCAAAAACCAAGCCGAACGGAGAACGTTAAGCGGTCCAGAGACAAGGCGCACGGCCGAAGACTTTGAAAAATTGGAAACTAGTCTCCAAGCGAGGAAAAGTGGTCTACGACCACAAAGAAGTGGTCTACAGACCACTCCCTCCCTCCAGGGAAGAGAAACAGGGTTCGGTCCACAAACCGAGCAAAAGCACAAAGAGTTCAGAGGTCCGGAGGCAAGACTCTCAGCTAAAACTCCGAAACCTTAGAACGAGCACAACATGCACAATCACCAAGCGCTCAATCGATGACGTTTGAGTCTTAAGGTCGGTCAAAAATGGGGTGTCTACAGCAACTTTACTGGGGACTTTAGAGAACTTGACTTGAAATTTATGATATGAATTTTTTATCTACATTTATATGTTCTTTGCATTGTATTTCCATCGGTGTGCTTAAGTCCTTGTGTTAGCCATCTGTTATTCCTGGACAGTTTGCTGGAGGCTTGCCTACAAAGCTTGCCAAAAAGCTGACTGGTCATGGGCTCTGCCATGTTGGGAACAGAACCCTTGGATCTGGATTGCCATTGTATCGTTTGATCCTCTTTTCACTTCTCGGTGTTAGGTGTGAGAGGTATATTAGGTAGTTTTGCTGAGGTACCCTCTATAACTATTTAACCTAATGCATATAGTACGCTCTAGTGACTATTCCAAATTAGGATAGGATGCCACCCGTACAGGATATTATGAAATCATTTGCTTGAATAGTAAAACTGTAAATCACTCCAAAAACTAGGACAGGGAAACCCTAACCTTTCATAGGGGTGTTTTGAATGCTTTTGTGCAAAATGTGAACTCTTTGGGAATGTATGATACGATCCTCGGAGAGTCTTAATATTAAGGCGATTCCTTTCAAACTTGAGGATCATATCAAAATCAGAATTTGGGTCAAAATTCAGGGCTTTGTGTTTGATATGGTGGAAACATACCAGAATGAGAACCAAGTCCAAAATTGTATCTTGCTTTGTTTTGACCAGCATACCTGGTATCCTGATTTGATGGGGCATTTTGTTTTTAATGCCAGATTTGTCTGAGCCAGAGAAAGAGCAGTACCCAACTCAATAAAGGCCAAACCCAATCTAACTCGGAAAGCCTTAATCCATCTCAATCCCCAAATCCCAGAAAAACCCACTCAGCAAAAGCCCAGCCCGTCTATTTCCCCGATTGCCAACTTAGCGGACCCATGATGACATAGAGTCCAAAAGAAGTTGTGGCCACGATAGCGGCATTAAGCCAGGGAATTGCCATGTAGAATGAGACCAATGTCGAAATGCAACGCCCATCTGGGACATCTACTATACATCCAATCCCAGGCCCCCAGCCGAACTTTGGCCCACCTCCGCCAACTGAAGATTTGCAGAGTCTAGATTCTTGAGAAGGGTTAGCTCAGGCTCGAGTTTCTGACCCTTGGTGCCACCTAATGAGGGGCTTTATCCCCTTGATATTAATGAGCTCGACCCAACCTTGTTAAAAATTGCTAACCTTGATAAGCAATTCAAAAAAGCATAGGGAATTAACTTCATTCCTAACAATGAGGATGGGTACACCGAGGCTGCCATAAGACTCCCAGACAGATTCAAAATGCCACAAATTGACCGTTTCAATGGTCTGGAGATCCTATGGTACATATCTGGCTTTTCTTGGACGTCCTAATATCGATGGGTCTGACTAAGCCTCAGAAACTCTCTCTATATAGAAGAACCCTATCAGGTATAGCAGCCACTTAGTACACCAAGTTAGAGGATACAGTAAAGCAGAACTGGGAAGAGTTGGCTGAGGCGTTTGTCAATCAGTACTCTTACAATACCCAACTTGAAATGACCATTCAAAAGCTTGAAGCAACTTACCAGAATCCTAGAGAACCTTCTGTGGAATTTGTTGCAAGGTGGAGAGCAAAGGCCGCACAAATGATAGATCGCCCTTCTGAGAGGGACCAAGTGCGGATAGTGGTACAGAACCTTGAGCCTGATATGTTACAGAAGTTAATAGTCGCTCCACTGTTCACTTTCAAAAATTTGCATGAATTAGGGGTGCAGATTGAGAGTGCGTTTAACAAGGGGATTATTCTTAGAACAGGCAAATCAACAAAGATGGTGTTTTTCGAGAGTACCAATGCTGGCAGTAGCACTATTTCCAAACCCACTGAAGTCAATACCGTCATCACTTATCCAAAAACTGCCGACCCATTTACCAAATCCAACCCACAAGTAGCTAGCCCAACCCAAGCTCAAAGCAGAACTTTCACCCCCCTCCATATGAGCATAACCAACGCACTAAAAATCCTGATGGAAAAAGGGTATCTCAAAGCCCTTCATCCTTAACCTCTGCCTGACCCACTTCTTGCTAGACATAATTCCACCAAATACTATGCGTATCATCAGCAGCATGGTCACAGCATCGATCATTGCTACCGCCTTCGCTATGAGGTTCAGAATCTCATCGACAACCAGACAATAGCTGCATCTCAAGACCCTAATGTTACCATCAACCCACTTCCCATCCACAACCAAGTACCTCATCCTCACCTTAACCTTATCTATACACTACCACCTACCTTCAACCCCAGCCCATCTGCCCAAGCCAAAGGTGTTCATTGTTGAAAGTACCGATTTGTGCATGATGGATACACCCACTCCGGTTCAAACACCCCAAGAGTGCCAAATGGCCGAACCCACTTGTGGACGCGCTCCCAGGGAGGACTCACCGAGTATCCACGTGCACCTCGTGAGGGCCGCGAATTCTCGTTTCATTCTTGAGCTACCACAGTTTGGGCTCAAAAGTCACGGTTCCGAATCTAATCTCACAATGTGCGATGTGGCAAATCGTTTTGGAAAACAGATTTTTATAAAAGAAGTACCAAACATGGACTGCTTTGTTAGATACAGAGTCGCCGTCTAAATATTTTATTTTAGACAAATTTACGAAACCCTGACTCGTGCCTAAGGCCACGTGTCCATCATCTCCAAAGTTGCCTTGGCTCGGGAACTTGGGTACGATTGGGAAAGGTCATCTATGAGCACCCCCGCTCGCCCAATCAAAGATCTGCCTATACTAAGCATGATATCTTGTTTTTGAAAACACGTGTTCTTATTGCAGTTAATTAGCAAATCTTACTGTGCGATGCGCACAGCAAACAAGTATAGACTAGATCGCTTAATTTGGAACAAAACATTGCATGTTCATTTCAAAATGGTTTGAAGTTTGCTACTCGCAAGTAGGCTAAAATGAGGATTTCAATAAATTGTTCCAATTCAAGTAATGCAACCTTCACCCACAGGCATTCAGGCAATTAATCACTTAAGCAGTTAGCCTCATGGCAAGCATGCTTTCATAGTAGCATTAACACACATGCAGTATGCTAAAGCGTAAACACTCACAGTGTACTCCAAGCCAAAACAGAGAACTAGTTAGAAATCATGCATGATCCTAGTTCATGTTAAAATGGCTAATGCAACACGTGCGAAAATGCAACTAAAATAGGCTCGGCTATCTAGAATGTCATGTGAAATGCAATTTGGTACATGTATTCAAATAGGAATTGAGATACAATACTGTTAGCATGATGCACCGAGCCTGGTGCATGCAATACAGATGAATGGATGCACACATGCGAGCATAAGGTATGCTAAATGAAACATGCCCTAAAACTAACCATCGTAAGTAGTTAAGTAAAAAGGAGAAAGAAATGAGGGTTGGAAGACATGCATCACACACACGCACGCTTATTACAACAATGCGGCCTCTCGAAGGAGGGACCAAATAAGAAGCTAACTAGCTAATCTAAGCTAATTAAACTAATTATTGCACAACAAATTAATTAACTAATCCTAGTTAACTAATTATTACAAAACGAATTGAATAGCTAACGTATTAACTCATTAAAGTACAAACCAAAGCAAAAGCAAGCTATCTAAGCATGGAAGCTAAGGAAAGCAGTAAATCAAGAGCCTCAGAGGGAGAGGAATGCATGAAAGCCCGGTTGTCTCGTTCAGAAATCCAATGCGATGCCCCGATTTGCCTCTGTTTTCATTTGTCCTCAGAAACTTGCACCAAGCTCCAGAAAGATGAAACTCCACCTTGGGAGTCCTGTGGGAGGGTGGCCGACCACTTTTGGCCTCTCCAGACACCTGCCGACCACTTTTGGTTGTTGAAAAACCAGAAAAGTGGTCGGCCAGCTACTTGTTCTGGCTGGCTGGCCAGTTGTTGCTGCTGAATCCCAGTTTTCTGCAATAGAGAGCAAGAAATGGCATGTCAATGTATTTGCAAGATATGTGTGCACAACCACCCTCCCTATCATGTGATGAACTCAATGGGGTATGGTTCTCGACCCTCGGGCCACCAATCGCTCGTTTCCATGCATGATGGCCGAGAGGCGAAGTTGCACAATTCAATATGAAAGTGAATGCACAAGTAAACACATAAAGCCTAAAACTCTATCATGTATGATCAAGAGCGTCAGTGACTGGGAATTAAGGCATGTTTCATAACTTGAAGTATGAAATGTCCCTCGTTTCCCGTGTTTGGACTAACACCTATCCCAAACACAATGCAACACATAAGATGACATGCTCAATGCAATGTAATGCAACCTTAGCATGCAAACACGCAATTACATGGCATACTCAATGCGACTAGCAACCTAGCATACACAATGCTAAATGCTAAGAATTAGATGGCATACTCAATGCAAGGCAATCATAGGGTTCTTAACACAATGTAATGCATGCATGCACAATGCAATGCAACAAGGGCAACAATATGCAATGCAACAAGCATGCAACAACATGAAAACCACATACTCAATGGACTTAAACCGAAATGGACAGACCTTAGCCATGCCAAAATAGTGGCCATAATGCTAAAATGAAGGCACCGAAAACACAGACAAACATGCATGCCAATTGGCTCACCAATTGAGGCACTAAGGTGCAACTCTCAAGAACACTTAAAGAGTGAAAAGCATGGAAGTGTAACAACACTAAATGCACTGAAATGAGGTAAGAGATTTTCATGACCCAAACCCGCCCTCGTGGGTTAAGGACATAACCGGCCAGTAATCGTGAGATTACCTACGGCCTCAAACCAAACCAACTGTATTTTAACAGAGTTAATGGGGGCCAAACGGAAGCAATTTGGAAACTTTGTCCTTAGAACTGTGCTTACATGGCACGTCAAACAAGTCATACTATAAACATTTATAACTCACAATAGAATTAAAGTATCAAAGGTTCTGTACAGACAGGATCATTGAAAACTATGGCAACCCGTGAAACTATATACAAACATATACAAAACTTCGCCAACATGACAAAATATAACTACATAACAAAAGGGCGAAGATGGGTCTCATGCGTGAGACACGAGGGCTGACTTTCCAAAACCTATGTTGATCCACTTAGGCTTTACTGGGGCTGGGTCTGGACCTCCCTTGGCTCACCTACAAACACATGAATGAGCATGAGCGAAAGCCCAGTGAATAATATCAAGTAAGGGAAATGCATTAAAACATTATACAACAGACGGCCTGGGGCCCAATTCATTCATGTCAACTGGCCTTTGGCCGTTTCAAACTTTTATATCGGACTGGCTCTTAGGCCTGTATATCAGACTGGCTCTTAGGCCCTTATATCAGACTGGCTCTTAGGCCCTTTAAACTTTTCAGATCAAACTGGCTCATAGGCCTTTCAAATTTTCATATCAAACTGGCACATAGGCCTTTCACGCTTTCATATCAAACTGGCAGATAGGCCTTTCAAGCTTTCGTATCAAACTGGCACATAGGCCTTTCAAACTTTCGTATCAAACTGGCACATAGGCCTTTCAAATTTTCATATCAAACTGGCACATAGGCCTTTCAAGCTTTCATATCAAACTAGCACAGAGGCCTTTCAAACTTTCATATCAAACTAGCACATAGGCCTTTCAAACTTTCATATCAAACTAGCACATAGGCCTTTCAAACTTTCATATCAAACTATGTCCACCATTCAAATTAATGAACTTTACAAAACTTAAATAGAAGTAGCGATTGCACAATAACACATGTCAGATATTACTCACAATGATCGGCTTGTAGAATTGCCCTGGAGCTTGACCCTACATATCATGTAACACATATGGGTCACAATTAGTTCAATCCGTTCTTTAATTCACATATTCCTCTTTAGGCTTCATTCTTATCTCTTTAACTCAATTACAGTGCTCAATCCATGCCTAAGAGTGCTTGGAAGTGAAAGGGAACGGAAAACGAAACATAAAACGAACATACAAAATTTCAGAAAACAGGGTCCACGCTCGGGCGGACCCTTGAGGCCTGCAAAAGTACTGGATGGGTCATTTCTACGCTCGAGCTTAAACTTGAACGCTCGAGCGGAAGTTTATCAAACATAGCCACCCGCTCGAGCGTGAACTTCACCACGCAAGCAGTCGTCATGGTTTGCAGAAAATATTGGGAGCACGAAATTCACGCTCGAGTGGCGGTTTTCCCCGCTGGAGCGGGCATCAAACTTTCTGGAAATTCCAGAACTGTTCTTGGAGTTCAAATTCAATGTTCAAAGGTTCCAAATGCATGTTTATGACTCAAACTTCATATATTTATGTACTAACTTGATACCAATACCAAACTACATCACAATGGAGCTCAATTTCACAATTTAACACATGCATGGCTCAAATTGACACCAAACTCAATTCTAACATACACGTTCATGCATTCAAAGCTCTTATCTTCATAGATTGTACATGCATGTGATGTCTAGCTCCCATTCTCAACTTAGATGATACCAATGGTGATTATTCATGAGCTTTAACTACAAATTTACATGGATTTCAAGCTCAATTATGCAAATTCCAAACAATTACATACATGCATGCATATATGGTCTTCCAATTCAACAAAATAAAGTCAAAACATGCTCTTGACCATCAATTAGCTTTGAACACACAAAATTACACCTTAAATTCATGAATTCAAGAATTAATTGCTTACCTAGAAGCCCAATCTATGGTTAATTCTTGAACTAGGCTTCAATATCCAAGCTTGAATCCAAAATCGACAAGTCTCTCCCTTTCCCCCTCTAATAGCCAGCCTTCTCTCTTTCTAGAGAGTTAATCAGCCCAAAAGAAGATAAAAGGAGGAAATTGATTGTAAGTGCCTTTTTACTTAAATTCCCACTAGCCACAATTTAATAATAAGGAATAATTGGGCACTAACTCGCCAATTAATCAACTTAATCTGGTCCGAATCAATTTTTCAATTAAACTTCACTGTAGGCTCTAAAAATTATGCCATTCACAATGGCGCAATCAATTTCGGGTTCTATGGCCGATACGGCCTTGAATTTAATTTCCAAAGCAGATAATTAAACAGATATTCCTACGGTGAACAGATAGAAATTCAAAACCACATATTTTCACATAATGGCACACAAAATCATATTAGACACATAATCATACTTGTATTAAGGACCAATTAACAAATTACGGAACAGGGGTATCACAGAAATGATGCCAAATCATTCTAACAACACAGGTACGGCATGCTAGGGTCCTTAAAGCATGAAGCTAGTAAAGATGACTACAAAGGAGGCATGCAATACATGGCACAAATGCATGAACCAAGCATGGACAGAGCTCAAGTAGGTCAAAATAAGGACCTAAACATGCTGAGATGAGGGCTCAAAGGCCTAGGCATGCAAGCATACAAGCTAAGGCATAAACTAGGCAACAATGCACAACACTTAAAGACACCCAAAGAGTGAATGAAGTGAGAACATGGCAATGCTAAATGCTCTGAAATGTCATGTTAGGTGATGCCAAATCATGTACACAACACAAATGAAGCATGCTATGGTGGTCAAAGCTTGAGGCCAGCAAGAGCATTTGTACTACAAGTATACAAAACATGAAGCATGTGACCAAGGAAACTCAAAAAGTCCTAGAATATGTTAAAATGAGTCTAAAACATGCATGGAAGTAGGCCAAAATATGCTAGCATGAGGGGCATGAAGCATTGAATATGCAAGGCAAATAAGGTGGATTACACTACACCTATTAAAACCAAGCATGGTATGACTTAAGAAATAAAAATTAGAGTTATATCATGGCAAAATAACCCTGAAAACACATTGAAATGATGGCTCGCAAGCTATGGCATGAAGGCATACGCAATGGTTCATGTTAAGGCATAAAGGGGGCAAACCCTCCAACGCATTGAATCTGTGACAAATGTGAATGTATGGCCATGAAACATGGACTGAAATCACATAACAAGTGATGCCAAAACATTGAAATAGGCTAAGTAGTGCATGCTAGAGGATTCAATACACAAGGCTAACAAGCTAGATTGAACCATAGCTATACAAAGCAAGTCATGCATGACCAAAACAACCAAAATCAGACCTTAAACATGGTAAAACATGAACAAAATCTTCTTTAAGCTAAGCCAAAAGCATGCTAAAAGACATGTTACAACGTGATGCATGTTAGGCTAATTCAAGGGGTTGCACTACAAGTGCATGAGGCATGCAAGGGCTAACCAAACCAAACCAAAATAGATCTAAGGCATGTTAAAACAACACCAAAAACCTACTGAAATGGAAAGAAAACAAGCTAGAATGGCATGCTACCTCATGAGGCATACAAAGCTAGTTTGTGTGATTTACACTACAAGTGTATTAACCATGCATGGGATGACCAAACTAAGCAAAAATAGTGGTATACCTTAGGAAAATAACCACAAATACAAGCTAAGATATGGCCAACAAAACCTTAACAAAAGTGCTCAAACATGAGGCATATGAAGCTAGTAAACAAGATACAAGGAGAGGGGTTGACCCTCTCCTATTTAAGAAACCAAGACCACCTTTCCCCCACTAAAAGTACTCTGGATTTCATTGGTAGAAAGGTCATGCAAAGGGTTCAACAAGAGCCTAAAGGGATGGCTCAAAATAAGGCCTAACAAGGCCTAAGAGGGGGTAAACCACCCCAAACAAAAAAGTGACCTAAAACAACTATTTTAAGCACTTAAAAATGAAACTGTAGACACCCCATTTTTGACCGTCCTCAAGACTTGGACGTCACCGCTCGAACACTCAGTGATTATCCATGTTCGTGTTCGTTTGGAGTTCCCGGAGTTCTCGGCTACGCGGCTTGCCTCAGGACCTCCGAACTCGACCGTCTTGTGTCTGGTTTTGGACCAAACACTTGTGTTTTGCCTTGGAAGGGCAGGGAATGCTTTGTGAGGCACCCCCGCATACCACCGGCCGTGGCTAGAGGCCACCGGCTGGCTGGTGTTGCCATCGGCACTTTATTGTGCCGGTCGGCACTATTTTGTGCCGGTCGGCACTCTTTTTGGCAAAATGACCATTTTGCCCTACCGATCACTTTACAGCTGTTTTTGGAGATATTTTCAGACAGCTTTCTTGCATTTGTTTCCCCTCCATACACGTGTATGGAGGGATGAGCCCCTTTGGTGACTTAGCTTGTAAGCTTTGTTGCCTATAAGGAGAAGCCTCTTGTCTTGGCTCAAGGGTTACAAAATTTTAGACATTTTAGACAGGCCAAGCTTTGGTTTTTAGGGTTAGGATAGATACACATCCTATCTCTCTTCTTCTCTCTTGTTTTGTACACTAGGTGTTTGTGTCATACTTTTGCTCACCAACACCTAGTGTTTCACCTTCCTTTGGTTGCTGAGGGTCCAAAGGCTTGTTCTTGAAGTTTTTGACTGGTTTGGAGCTCAAGGAACCAACAACATCAACATTTGTGAAGAGGGTCAACAAGGGTGAGAAACTTACTTTATTTACCCCATTTTTGCACTCCGTTTTTGCCTAGTTTAAAATAGTTTTTGTGCTTAGTGATTAACACATAAAAGTTCTGTTTTTTAAGCCTCTTTATTGTTTATTAAGAGTGCTTGGTGGTTTGGGTAGGTTTGACCACCCTTAGGCCTTGAAAAGGCCTCATTTTGTGCTATTTTGTGAGGGATCCGAGACTTTGATGTTAGAATCTCTTCACCACTGAAATCTTGAGGGATTTCAGTGGTGAAGATGATGCCTTAGAGTCTTAAGAAGGAGAGGACCACCCCCTCTCCTTGATGTCCTTGAAAAGGGCAAGATTTGGCTTCTTGAGGGAGCTTGTGCTTAAGTGTGTGTTGAGCATGTTTGGTTGGTTTTTCATGCTTATATTGCCATGATATAACATGTTTCTAAGTTGGTTTAGGTCCCTTATGCATGCTTAGCATAGTTGCCTTGTAATGCCTTTTGATCCTCTAACATGCCTAAGTTGTATGCCTTAGCTTCTAGCATGTTTTAGGCTTGCATTTGTGAAGTTTTTGTGCCCATATTTCCATGTTTTAGGTCTGTCTCATGTTTTTTGAGCCAACCATAGCATGTTTAATATAGCCTCTTTGCATTGGGCTTGTTGGCCTTAAGAGCATGAGTGTGTAGCATGCCTTGCTTGCTTCATTTTTGACGGTTTGTGACCATTTTACATGCTATTTTATTCCTTCATACATGTTTGTTTGATTGCTTAGCATGCCTCTTTAATGCTTTAAGAGTATGTCTTGAATGCTCCATGTTTTGGCTTTAATGCATGCCTTTGGATTCATGTCATCTAGATGCCATCTAGGTGGTCCTTTAGGCTTAGTTTTATGTGTTAAAACTCTGTTTTTAAGTGTTTAAGTATTGCCATGTGTGGTTGTGCTAAGTGTGGTTCAAAGCCTCATTGATTTACTTTGAACCTTAGACCGTTTGCATGCTTTGTTTGGCTTGTTCTGTTGCATGATTTGGCATCATGTTTCGCATGATTTTCAGAGCTTTACAATGTGTGTCTATTGTCCTTGTTTGGTATCTCCAAGTGTGCTTGGGGATGGCCATGTTTATGCCTTGGGTTTGGACCATAACACTTGCATGTGTGTGTTTGTGTTTAGTCTCCATTTCTAGGCATTTTGGCCACTGATTTTAGGCCAATTAGGAGTAGTCTAATTCATGTTTTAGTCTACTCCATTGCTTGGTTTATATGCCTCTTTGCTTAGGTTGTATGCCTAACATGTTTAGCTTGCTCGCATTGTTCATGTTGCACGCTAGATAACATGCTTAGAGTTGCATTGCATAAGCATGCATGCTTGGCCTCTTGAGACGAAAATGATAGAGGTTTGGCACCCTTTCATGTTTACTTGGTTTGCATGCATTTGAAAATCAAAGTTGCATTCTTGGTTCTTAGGGCCATCATGCATGGAAATGCGCGATTGGTGGTCCGGGAATCGAGGCACATGCCCCTTTGAGTCAATAACATGATAAGGGGTGTGTATAGTGCATAAATACCTTGAATCACATTGCCATGCATGTTGTTGTCCTTTGCTGCTGTGGGTTGCAGATTCTGCAGGTGTTAAGTGCCGGCCGGCACTATTTAGTGCCGACCGGCAGTCAATTGCCAGCCGATAACTTCATCTAGTGCCGGTGGCCTCCTTCTTCAGCCGGTGGTGCTCTACCCCAGCCGGTGGTACTCCCAGTGCCCTGAGGCACTCCTGGGACTTTGGCAATTTTCAGAGGAGGATAGCAGGGGAAACAGAGGCAATCCGTGCATGGCATGCGTGCGGTTCCGGAGCCAGTCCGAGCGAGCGCTGCATTTGCCTCATTCCCGGGCGGTTTACTGTTTAATTAGATTAATTAATTTATTTAGTTAATTTGTAATAATTAATTAGCTTGCGTAGTTAATTAGTTATTCGGTTTTGTATATTCTTTTGGTCCCTCCGAGCGAGGGCAAAGTTGTAATAAGTGTGTGTGAGTGGGTGTATGTCTTCCAATCCCCATTTCTTTCTCCCTTTTATTTACCTGCTTATGATGGTAGATTAGGGCATATTTTCAAATTAGCATACCTTATGCAATGGATGTGTGCATTCATGCATTTGTTTACATGCATCGGGCTCGGCACATCATGCCAACTGCATCGTACTTTCGATTCCAAATTGAATACATGATAGTTGTTGCATCTCATGTGCCATGTTTAGGGTTAGCCGAGCCTGTTTAGATTACACCCCTGTATGTGATGCATTAGCCATTTAACATGAACTAGGTCATGCATGTTTGCTAACCGGGTTATTGTTTTGGCACGGAGTACGATGTAAGTTTTTTTTAAGCTTTAGCATATCGCATGCGTATGAATGCTAACATGACAGTATGATTGCCATGCGGCTAAATGCTTACGTGATATTTCTGTTTGAATGCCTGTGGGTGAAGGTTGGATTGCCTGAGTTGGAACAACTCATTGAAATCCGTATTTTAGCCTACTTGCGAGTAGCAAAATCTAACACGTTTTTCGAGACAAAACGGATATGCAATGTTTATTTCCAAGTTAGGCAATCTAGTCTATAGTTTTGTGTTGTGCGCATCACATAGTAATTCTAGGTTAATAACCGGAATAAGAACGCATAAAGTTTTCAAAATTGGATATCACGGTTAGTAGAGGCCGGTCTTCGGACCGGGCGAAAGGGGGTGCTCATAGCTGACCTTCCCCGATCGTACCCAAGCTCCCGAGCCAAGACCACTTTGGTGATGACGGACACGTGGCCTTCGGTACCAAGTCAGGGTTTCCTAAATTTCCCATTTTTAAATATTTAGGTGGCGACTCTGTAATCTGGCAAAGCAGTCCATGTTTGGCACTACTTTTCAAAAAATCTGTTTTTCTCAAAACGATTTGCCAGAGTTGGACTCTTTGGTTCAGATTTAGAACCACAACACAAAAAGGGAGTCCGAACTGTAGAGTGAAGCCCACGGGCGCGTCTATAGAAACCGTTTTCAGTTATAAGCTAAGCTTAAAAATAGATGAAAATAGGCTTAAAAGCTTAAGCAAGAAAGGGGTATTTAAAGGTGAAAAGCTCACCCTTGAAGACGTTCTTTACTACTACAACTCCAGCAAGTTCTTTGAGCTTAAATCAGTCCAAGAACACCAAAAACAACCTCTTAGCCCCTCAGCAACCCAAGCAAGGTGTTTAAGTATGTGTTTGTGTGTTAAACTATGACAAATCTACACTTTTGATGCACAAAAATGGAGAAACGAGGCAATATGGAGACAATGCTATATCTATCCTTCTAATGGCAATTTTCTGAACCTAGAGGAGGGAGGGGGAGCTTCCCTCTTATAGAAGAGGAAAGCCAAAGCTTGTAGGACAAGCTAAAAAACAAGCCAATCCCTCCATACACGTGTATGGATGATGGCTGTAATGTCCTCCAGCTGCAGCTGGAGGAAAATATCTCCAAAAAGGTGTCAAAAAGCAACCGACCACTTGAAGTGGTCGACCTACTACTTAAAGTGGTCGGCCGACCACGTCAAGTGGTCCGCAGAGACAAAAACTAGTCGGCCATAGGTGGGAGAAGTCTAGGGCATGAAAACAATGCAGTGGTGTGGTGGCCAACCAGAAAAGATGTCCCAAAGACCAATAAAGCCAGCTATCCGACCAGAAAACTGGCTGGCAGAAGGAAAAGTGGTCGCCCAGAAGAAATACTTGTCTCCCACCCTTGGACCACCTTCCAAACAAGGAAAACAAGGTTTGTACCAAAAACAAACCAAAACGGATGCAAGACGAGAAATTGGGAGGCAAAACACGCGGCCGAAAACCCTGAAAACTAGCCTATGAGCATCAAAAGTGGTATGCAACCACAAAAGTGGTCTCCCGGACCACAGTGTCCCTCTAAGCAGAGACAACAAGGTGTGGTTCAAAAACCACGGCAAACGGAGAACGTTAAGCGGTCCCAAGACAAGGCGCATGGCCAAAGGCTCTAAAAACCGGAAACTAGTCTCTAAACGGAAAAAGTGGCCTATGACCACAAAAAGTGGTCTACGACCACAAAGAGATGGTCTACAAGACCACGCCCTCCCTCTGGGGAGAGAAAACAAGATTCGTCTGCAAACCGAGCCAAAGCACAAAGAGTTCAGAGGCCCGGAGGCAAGGCTCTCAGCCAAAACTCCGAAACCTCTAAACGAGCACAACATGCATCATCACCGAGCGCTCAGTCGATGACGTCTGAGTCTTAAGGTCGGTCAAAAATGGGGTGTCTACACCACTACTACTGAGATGTTGAGAACGATTGAAGACCTTCAAGGAACAGTGGTAGATTTAACCTTTGGGGTTCCGCCCCCGTCGAAGAATTCTCCAATCTTGGGACAAACTAAAAGTGGAATGGGCCAATCAAAAGCGAACATGGTTGAAGCAAGTAGCAAGAATGAGTTTGGGGTAACTATTGATCCCTATGCACACCTTTGGTGGGTCATTGAGACTTTGAAGGTCAAAGGGTTGAACAAGCAACAAGTGCTTGTAGTTGTTGTAAAGATTGTGGATGATACTTTTATCACTCGGGTTGAGAGTATTTTGAATCAAGGGGCAAACAATGAAAAGGGATGTTTTACCCAAAACACCCATCCTAATTCTAGTCCCAAGCATATGAATACTCGACCAACACCCCCCACTCCCTTTGCCAATAATTCTAAACCTAGTGTTTCTTCCTCCTCAAAACGAACCTTCACCTAACTCTATATAAGCCCAACCCTCGCCTTGAAGGTACTGATGGAGGAAGGGTATCTGAAACCACTCAATCCTCGACCTCTCCCTAACCCTCTCCCAATTAGACATGACCTTACCCAATATTGCACATTCCATCAGCAGTATGGTCACCATACTAACCATTGCTTACGCCTTCGCCATGAAATTCAAAACCTGATTGACAATAAGGTTATCACCCCACCTAAAAATCCCAAAGCTGCCAATAAACCTCTCCCTAACTGTAATAGATTGCCACCCCATAGCATAAATCCTATCCATGGTTTGCTAACAACCAACATTAACCCCAGCCAGCATGGCCAAGGAGATATATGGGGACAACTAGGACAATTGTGAGGCTCAATCTATGAAACTCAGTTCGAAAGTTTGAAATCAATCCTTCTGGGTGTGGATGTTAGTATTGCTGAATTGAAGGCAGGTCTGGACGTTCTTGTGGGCTACTTGAAGTTGTTTTTGAAATTATGCAGATGGACTTGAAGAGGGACCCGCCCCTTTTGGTCTCAGAAATGCTTATTTTGTTTTGAGTTATGTCCTGCAAGTAGTTGTGTTGTGAGTTTTATTTTTTGTCTTTTCTTACGTTGTTGCTTCAGTTGAGTCTTTTCCTTTGAGTGCACTCGTGTACCCCCAGGTCCTCATCTTTATAAAAAGTGGGAGTCAAGTTTCTGATCATTTTATAGTGACGCATGTGTGACCTTTTACAAATAGAAAAAGGCTTTGAATTTGTTTTTTTAATGAGATTTTGTTAATAAGCTCGAGTGTTGAGAATGATCCCCAGAATGGTTTGAGTGAATTCTGACTTACCGGTGCAAAATCATTCATGCTTTCAAAAATTCTGTTTCTTTTGCAAAACTTGTGAAGGTAGGTTAGGGATTCTCTTCGCCGTTAAGCGAAGTACAAGGTGGCTTTTAGACCTACAGGTACAAGGCGGCTTTCAGACCTCACAAATCATATAATTTCTCATCTGGTGCTTTTATTAGTAAGAAAAAAGGATAAGAGAAACCAAAAAGAAAAAGGAAAAGAAAACAAAAGAAAAATGAAAAGAAATCAACCATCAAGCCAGGGGTATCCATTGGAATAAAATCCAATCAACTGTGAGGAAGGGAACTTTCGCTTAAAATCAAGGAAGCCAATGCAAGAAGGTACCACATTGAGAGAAAAACCAACTCTGAAAATGGAGTGAAAGAAAGGAAGAAGGCATGACCAAACTCAACTCAAGGCGAAGCCAGTTCAAGTGTTAGGGCAAGGATGATTATTGATCAAATTTACCAAATGTGTTGTAACGCTCTCCTTGAAAGGCTCGCTAGGCCAAAAACCTAACGGGGCAACCTAGGCAAAAGTTAGAGCATGCAAAATGAGAAATTAAAAAATATATAACTCGTAAGGTTGAAAACCCCAAAAGGGTTTGGAAAAAGTTAGAGTGCAAAAGAAGAGTGTTAACACCCTAGTGAACCTCAACCATGAACTATGTTGACCTGATTCCCATCTTGGGATACATAGGCAACTTTATCCCGAAGTTCGGTCTCAACCATATCTATCTCATTCATCTTAACTCGATCATCTTGCCCAATTCATGTCGTCAGCTTCGCATTAATCCATAAGCTACACCGACTGTTGTGCATATCATATACTTGCGTTGGGTAAGAAAGACCTAACTTGAATCAACAAGTGAAGAAATTTTCAATACTTGAACTTATTAGTAGAATCTCTATCTTGAAAAAAAAAAAAAAAAGTGAATCAAAACTCAAGTTTTGCGAAATTGATTTCTAAAAGGGAATATAAGTAAAACTAGAGGCACTATGAATGATCAGTTACCTTGAGTCTTTTTGTGCTTTTGGGTCAGTTGTGAATTCAGTTGTGTCATGCCTGGTGTTTGTTTCAGTCTGCGCTCTTCATTGAGTCACCATAACGTGTCTGTCGCTCAAAAGCGCTCTTCATCGAGTCATCATAGTGTGTCTGTTGCTCAAACTGCAACAGAGTGGCATGGTCAAAATTCCATACATGAATGTTCTCTCTAAACTCAAAAACAAGTCCATGTGTGGAATTCATAAACGAGCTAAGAGTGCCCATACAAGGGGCATTGCATTCATGATCATTGCAAAGTGTATGTGAGGAATTTGTCACTACTTCAGAGGGGACTGGAGTAAGTTCTCAATATGTCAGAAGAGAAGTATGAGTCTGATTGGTTGGCAACTATTCCAGGATCCGATGATCGCCATTACATGTGCCTGCATAATGTCGAAAATGTGGCCAGTGACTCGACACTAGGGGCAATTTTCAGTACATCTGATCGGGCCATCAATCGAACAAGGGGCATGAACCCAAACAGTAGCCAATGCTTGGACACTAGGGGCAATTTTCAACGTATCTGATTGGGCCAGCAATTGAACAAGGGGCATGAACCCAACCTATCTCTTAGTCTGCCAAAGCCATTTGTTGGGCACTTTCCCCTGGATTAGGGTAGTTTACCCACATGTTGATTCTGATATGATTCGGCTTTTGAAAGTTGTCTCTGACCATTTCAAAACTCTCTTGGGATTGCCATTTTCCCCTCTGATTAATACATGTGTTTTGGATTATGCATACACGCTCATACATTCTGGTTGCTTTAAATTGAATGATTGGTTGCTCCTGTTTCGTCGAGTTACTTTCCGCAGCGTTTTTCAATTGCATTTCATTGAATGCACTCATTTCATGAGATTCATGATGCATTACTCTGATTACTGCTCATTTCCCTCTACATACCTTGCATCATTCACCTTTAGTTCGCACTGTTTTGTGCACCTTTAGCTCGTATGATTTTGTGCATTCCCTTTAGTTTGCACTGTTTTGTGCACCTTTAGTTCGCACTATTTTATGCACCTTTAGCTCGCACTGTTTTGTGCATTCTCTTTAGGTCACACTATTTTGTGCACCTTTAGCTCGCACTATTTTGTGCATTCACCTTTAGTTCGCACTATTTTGTGCACCTTTAGCTCGCATTGTTTTGTGCATTCCCTTTAGCTCGCACTATTTTGTGCACCTTTAGTTCTCACTGTTTTGTGCACCTTTAGCTCGCACTGGTTTGTGCATTCCCTTTAGTTCGCACTATTTTGTGCTGTGAGACCCCTAACTTTTGTAAACCTTATTAGGTCCCCAAATTTTAAGTTACTATAACAAAGCCTTTAATTCGTTGATTGCTCGCAAATTAAACCCTAGAGTCGAAAACGTATCACAGACGAACCCATACAAACCCTAATCGATCCTGGAAACTTAGAATCATAACACTCTAATATTAATTATTTAACTCTCAAATTTTAGATTAATTGCTCTAAACCCTAACTTCTGGTTTTTACAGTCTTCATTCAGTTATTTACCTTTAAATTCAAAACAAGATAATACAAACCGAATTATTTTTTTCCTAGACACTAATTTATTAACTCTTCACTTGAAATAGATATTTTAATTGAGCCCAAGCCCTCACATTTTTATTAAATCACAAATTGACCTCAAACAAGTACCATTATATATTATGTATACACTTGTACCCTAAAATCTTTTTTAACATTATGTTTTACAATTTCCAAGATTTGTACACAAAATAAATAGGGAAATCTCCCCAAATCTAGAGGACATGACTAGCCATCATCATTATACTTTAGTACAAACAAATCCCTTGAATCTTGGAGCAATAATGACTTTGGTACCAATAAAGATTTGCTATGAGTATTTAAATTAGTCCTAAACCTAACTAGATCATAAGTAAATACATAAATAAGGTTCCAATATATGAGTTTAATTCCAAGCCCTCACTTCTTTATTTAAATTCAAACAAATTTCCCCATAACTAGTACATGTACTTTATATTATAAGTACCATCAATCAAATTGAGATCTATATATATATATACATTGGGAGATGTGCCTCTAGTACCTAAAATAATTATAAAAAAAAATAATAGCCTCTTCACCCTTCCCTATGGCTAGCCTTCCTAGGAGAAAGTGAGAAACCAATTTCCAAGAACCACCATGATGGAATTCTAGAAATACACAACCTAATACCTAGACCTAGGATGCTAATTCCCAAAACTAGTTTCATTACAACCAAGTGTTACCTAATCCTTGAGTAAACCACTCCCCTAGTCACTTCTATTCATTTGAACTTCAAACAAATCCTAACTTTTCTATCCATTTCCAACTAATGGGCCTTTAGGACTTTTTGCATCAAAACTTGTCTATAAATACCAACACCCCCCCCCTCTAACTTGCAAGCACATATAACACACAACACACTCACTCACACACACATTTTGGTTAGAGAGAGGGAGGAGAGCAAGGAAGAGAAGTCTAGGAGAAGAGGAGGAAGAAAGAAGAGAGCTACCTTGTGAAAAGCTTAGTAGGTAAGCCACAACACAACCTTCTCTTTCATTTTCCTTTTTCAAATACATGTTTCTAAGGGTTCTAAATAATTTTTTCAAATATGTTATTGATGAGTTACTTGTGTTAAAAATGCTAAAAGTTGAGCATTGATTCCATCTCTCTTTTATTTTTTCCATTTTGGCACAAAACCATCTTCTTTTCTACTAATCTCTCAACTTTTCAAGAGCACTCTTTCAAACAAATTTTCTGAGTTAAACATGTGATACTTAGTATATTTTCTTCACAAAAGAAATGAAACTTTCCCATGGTGGAACCCCCTTTTTATAAATTTTCTTGTTTTGGGCATTCTACCTTAAAATCTGTTTTAGCAGCCCAATTTCAAAAATTCCAGAACAATGTACAAAAATATTTTCGACCTCTATTTTATGTCAAAACCTTCCTTAATGAGTTATCTTTCAACTAAAATTGGTTTCATCGAAAAACATTAAGCGGTTTGCAAGAAAATCAAATTTTCGTAACGGTCGACAGATCTGGACAGATTCTGGACAGCGCTGGAATGTTTTCTAAATAACTTAAAATCTGGAAAAGCAATCCCATTTCCGAAAAATGTTCTAGAAACTAGATCAAATTCTCTACGAGCCATAGGAAGACCGAGTCCGGTGAGGGATCTAAAATAGTCCTTTCATTTTAACCTTTATGTGATGTTAAATCTGGAAATTTTGTTATGCATGAATGTAATGTTTTATGCCCTTGAGTTCATGAAATTACCTACTTGCTTATCATCATATCTTGTCATGATATTGTATGTGTTATGTTATGCTATTTATCTTTCTCATCTTAAGGATGCATGCTTATGTGGATATTATTGTCTTGTAAGTTGTACTAACCTTGTTTTAAAACACTTAACTCAACGAGAAACCTAATTGGGAGGGTATTGGGTTTTCGAGCACTTGAGTAACGAAAAGATGAGAATATGTGATATATGGATTTTTGGGATGCGTTCCCATTTTGAAAGTTAAAGTCTTGCGCAAGCAGTTGTCGCGTAAACCCTGGAATGGAACGGACGTATTCGGACTCTTTGCGAGGGATTGATTGGTGAGATAAGGTTGGGTCCGGATGGGACATTCAGGATGATAAAACTTTTTCTGGAAGGATGAGGTTGGATTCAGGAGATAAAATTTTTTTTCTTTTCGCTGTCCCTTTTGAGGCCCTGCGGTTGGCGCTACGCGGTATATAACCGTTGGTAGGCATCCGAGGTTAGTTCTGCAACAAAGCAGCAAAAGGGGGAGTTCCGAATAATCCGATGTCCAATTCTTGTGGTTGGGAGGATGAAATCTCTTTGGGGGATTTCTAGAATACTAACCACTAACATTATAACATTGTTATCTATTTGAATGACATGCTCCTTTTCTCTTCTATGACTATTCTTGGCTTGGATGTCATGCTCCACTACTTGTTTGCCATAAATGTGATGGTGTATTGGATTGGGAAAAAGGGACGGGGTGTGTGTGTGTTTACTGGGCATTCAAAGCTCACGGCGTGTCATGCCAGGTGCCGAAGAGGAGCTCATAGCTGGAGACGACAAACCTGAAACCTTCGAAGAGTTTTGGCTATCTTAGGAAAGTTAGAAATCCCTTTTGATATTTTGTAAGACTCATATGAAGATTTAAGTTTTCTCTTGGGATGTAATGTAATGGATCAAGCTTTTGAAATTAATGATATTTGAGGTTGTTATGTACTTATGTTCTATATATTTTATTGTATATAACCTTATTATTGCTTATGAGACCTTGTGTCAATACCTTTTAAGATCTGTCAACAAGGGAGTGCGCTGCCTAAGAAAGCCGGACTTAGAAGGGAGGCTAATTTGACTCCTTCGGCGATCTGGGATCTTACTTGGTTATTGACCATAGGACTCATTAGTGACTCTCCCTTAACTGTAACCAATAGTGTAGATTCGAGGCGTCACATGTGCACCTTTAGTTCACACTGTTTTGTGTACCTTTAGCTCACACTATTTTTTGCATTCCCTTTTAGTTCACACTGTTTTGTGCACCTTTAGTTTGCACTATTTTGTGCACCTTTAGCTCGCACTGTTTTGTGCATTCCCTTTAGTTCGCACTGTTTTGTGCAACTTAAGTTCGCACTGTTTTGTGCATTTTCCTAGCAATGTTTCATTCACTTTGTATCACACTATTTTGTGCATTCACCTTGTATTGCACTGTTTTGTACATCTTGCATCGCATTGTCTCGTGCACCCTGCATAACACTATTTTGTGCATTCCTTCACCTCGCACTGTCTTGTGCACTCGCGAGTCTAGGAGACCTTAAATCCTTTGAAGGTGCAATTCCTTTGGTGTTTGTCGTGCCCGAACAACTTCAGGTGGTCTGGTATAACCACTTGACTGTGTTTGTAATGAGTTCCTAGGAGATCAACTGAGATGGTAGAAACTAGAGTTCGAATGGCGATGCCTCGAATGCAAAGGTTCGGGATTTCCGAGACTAAAGTCTGGTTTAAATACCCAAGGGTGTATCCTCGGCTTGAAATCTATATGCAGCCCCATAGGTTGAGGTAGCTTGTATGCGCCTCAATTCTGGATACTGAACCAACCTAGTGTGTCACCCTGTTGGAAAATAGGGAAAATTGTAAACATATATACTATATAAAAAAAATCAAAAAAAAAAAAGAAAAGAAAAATCAATCAAAAATTAATCAAATCAAACAAAAACAAAGAAATCATTCGACCATACATTCTCCTCCTCTCGCGAAAAGACGCATTAGAACTTCATTATCCCCCTTTTGCGAAAAGACGTGTTAGGACTTCATTATCCCTCTTTTGCGAAAAGACGCGTTAGGACTTCATTATCCCCCTTTCATGAAAAGATGCGTTTGGACTTCATTATCCCCCTTTCGCGAAAAGACACGTTAGGACTACATTATCCCCCTCTCATGAAAAGACGCGTTAAGACTACATTATCCCCCCTCTCACGAAAAGACGTGTTAGGACTACATTATTTCCTTTTTGTGAAAAGACGCGTTTGGACTTCATTATCCCCCTTTCTCGAAAAGACGCGTTAGGACTACATTATCCTCCTTTCGCGAAAAAACGCGTTAGGACTTCATTATCTGCCTTTCGCAAAAAGACGCGTTAGGACTTCATTATCCCTCTTTCACGAAAAAATGCGTTTGGACTACATTATCTCCCTTTTGCAAAAAGATGCGTTAGGACTTCATTATCCCCCTCTCGCGAAAAGACGCGTTTGGACTTCATTATCCCCCTCTTGAGAAAAAACGCATTTGGACTTCACCTCACTCCTCTCGCGAAAAGACGCGTTTGGACTTCACCTTACTCCTCTCACGAAAAGACGCGTCTGGACTTCACCTTCCTCCTCTCGCGAAAAGACGCAGTTGGACTTCACTATTCCTCCTCTCGCGAATGGAGCGATTGGATTTCACTATTCCTCGTGTGAAACACGGTTGGATTTATTTTGCTTTGATTTATGCTTTCATTCAGTATCACATCATTGTCTTGATTGCATTTCATAGCATGATCATAAGTTATGTTTTGCATCATGCCCCTGAACTGCGCATGTTTGATTCCTTGCAACAGGATACGTAGCCAACCCTCGGGTTCAACCAATTATGTGTGTATCTGTTTGTTTTTTCCATAGTCTTACGATCTTGTCAAATGGGTCATCTTCGGGTTTTGACATTCACTCACGTCATAAAATGACTTCGAGCTCTATCAAAGAGGGGCAACTGTAGACACCCCAATTTTGACAGCTCGTAAGACTTAGGTGCTTGATTTCGAGCACTCGATGATGACGATTACATTGAGTCAGTGGTTTAAATTCTCAATAAAAGAATCTGAGTTTGAGCTCTAAACAATTCCAACCTTCCATACCCACTGTATTTCTACCCCGGAACTTCAGTATTGCACCTTGTATCAACTTGTATTGAACCTGAAAGTAAGAGATAGTGGAAATACATTGAAGTCTGGCTGGACCTAAGTGATATCCGGTCAGAGTTACCAACATCCGGTCAGACATCTTGACTTTTCACACAGATAAAATAGTGTTCTGCCAGCTGCCCAATTCTCTAGATATTTTGATCATAACTGCTCGGGGCCTATATATAGCAGGGTTCAGACTATTGTATGGAGGTTGAAAAACACATATAGAATTTGGTTAGAGAGATCAAATCAATACCAAGTGAGTTAGAAATATCAAGAGTGAGTTAGAAATTTTAAGAGGTAGAAAAGATCAAAGCTATCACCCTTCTTGTTCTTCCACAAGCCTTGAAGCTCTCATATCATCCATACATACCATACAAGAGCTTGAACTTCAACTTGATTTGAGAATCAAATATCACACTCAAATTTGAGGGTGTTTTGGAATTAAGTTTGATTTACAACAAGAACACCTTCTCTACAAGATGTAAAGCCTTCTTGCTTTTATTTCAATCTTTGTTCATCTTTTTTTTGTGTTTTCATATTATTTTTGGACTGTTTTGAGGGCTAAAACTTGTGATTCAAAGCTACCCAAAGGTGGAAGGGTTAATCCCCCTTGCTAGAACCTTACTCCTAGCTTAAATCCTTGTGTTTCCCATTTGTTTTCGTCCATTTTTGCCATTGTTTTGGGGCTGATTTGGGACTATTTTGGAGCTTTTTTTCAACAGCTAAACTATGTGATTTGAAATTGTAAAAGTGGGGAGGGGTTAGCCACCCTTCTGCATAATTATATTAGCTTTAATCCCTCTATGATTGTACACCTTCTATAGTTTAATTTCAACACTATTGTATGTTATTTGGGGTCTATTTAATTTACTTCAATAAGTTTGTTTTACATATTCTGTTTGTGTTATATTAACCAATTAACCAACCTTCCATAACTACCTCTGCAACCTCCCTCCATTCTTTGATGATTTTGATTAAAAAAGTTGTGAAAAATTAAGATTGTGGTTCAAGTATAAGAAAGAAGTTTTTCTCATGCTTAATAGTTTAATCTCTTAGGCGGTTCATTACCAAAAGCATAAAACTTTCTCGTGCTTAATGGTTTAATCTCTCCGGAGGTTCATTACCAACGGCATAAAAACTTTTTTATACTAAAGTACAATCATGTATTTTTCAGTTATTTTTATCACCAGTGTGTCTACTTTTAAGGGATTAATTGACCCTTGGAAATCACCAAGGAAAGTGTCATTATCAATTATTATCAAGTTTGGATTTCAAGTCATTATCGCTCATTATGGGTTTATCTAAGTCATTATTACTCTTTGGAGTTTGACTAGTCATTGTTGCGCATCTTGAGTTTGACTTGAAATCCCTTATCGCTTGTAAATAAGTTTGACTCTTCCTCTGTAATTTCCCTTGAAGAATTAATTGACTATTGGAAATCGCCAACGAAAGTGTCATTATCACTCATTATCAAGTTTGGATTTCAAGTCATTATCACTCACTATGGGTTTTTCTAAGTCATTATCACTCTTCTGAGTTTGACTAGTTCTTGTTGCACATCCTGAGTTTGACTTGAAATCCCTAACTTGTAAATAAGTTTGACTCTTCCTTTGTAATTTCCTTTGAAGAAAATAAGGTTTATTTATTCGGGTTAAGTCGACACTTATTTTCCTTTATTGCATTTCAGACTTAGTAAATGTAAATATTACCGTGGACTTAATGGATTAAAGAGAAGGGAAGGTAATATAAAATAGGCGAATAAAATTGAGTTTAAAATGAATCACCCAACATAAAGAACCAATATGATTGATTGAATTCAGTCAGACGTTGTACCGAGTTTATTGTGTCAAGGCTTGTCTTACATTAGTCCATAATGTTTTGATGAATCTTGAAGCGTCTCTACTTCCCTTCTTGAATTTGCTTCATGATAGGAGAGAGGGGTGGTCGTTATGCATTGCATTTATTGATCTTTGTCCTATCATGTCCAAAATCATCTTGTAAATCAATTTGCAACCATAGATGGTTTGGGAACTGAGTTCGCTTCTCTCTTGAGTATTTTCCATGATAGAGAAGAGTAGAAGAGACAAACATGACTAGGATTACCGTGTCTGCATGTTTGCAATGTTTCACCTCAGGCACAAAAAACTGATTTCTGCAAAGAAAACAAGGTATGCTTGGATTTATTTTGGGCTCGACCAAGTCTTGTTTTGGGTCAGCAGGACTCCAATAAATTGCAAACAATACACTTTTGGTCGAAAGCAATGATAAGGTGAAACAAAACAAATCTCAACAAAGCAGACAGAGTAATTCCTGAGGAGCATCGCGCGATCTTTACATATTATTTGTTGTTATAAATTAGACAGCCCCTTTTCATTATTATTCATTCGGATTTGTAATATTTATTTATTTAGATACTTGGACATTCGGACCCTCTTCGCGAGGGCAAATATGTAACAAGTTGTATGTCTTCCAACCCCATGTCTTTCTCTTTTTTATTTACCATCTTATGATGGTTAGTTTGAGGACATCATGTTTAATTTAGCATCCTCATGTTTGCATCCACTTGTAATGCATGCATAAAAGTTCGGCTCATTATATTATTTCAAATGTCAAATTCAAACTCTTTACTTGAATACATGTGCTATCACATGCCTTGAATTGACTCGCATGGCATGCTAGTAGCCGAGCTCACTAATTGCATATTGTATGTGTTGCATTAGTCATAATACATAGTTAGGATCATGAATTTTTCTAACTAGTTCTTTTTTTTGGCTCGGAGTACAAGGTAAGTTTTTATGCTTTAGCATATTGCAGAAGTGTGATTGCTGTCGTATCAAACATATTACCATGAGGCTAATTGCTTAAATGATAAATTGTTTGAATGCCTATGGATGAAGGCTATTCACTGACATTGGGATACTTTGATTAATGTATATATATATGAGATCACTTTTTCAAGTGGTACATATTCAAAGCACTTTTTCAAAACAAACATGAAATCAAACGTTCCAACTGTTCGTGAAATTAGTCTATACTTGTATGTTAAAGATAAAATAAGAACATATACTATACATAAGAATCACATCATAATTAGTAGAGGCCGATCTTTGATCGGGTGAGTGGGGTGCTCATTATTGACCTTCCCCTCTCATACCTAAGTTCCCGAACCATGACACTTTGGTAATGACGGACTAATAGCCTTTGGCACGAATCATGGGTTTCCTAAATTTTCTAAAATAAATATTTAGGTGGCGACTCTGATATCTAGCAAAGCAGTCCATTTTTGGCATTTGATTCAAAACATCGATTTTCCAAAAACAATTACCGGATTTGGACTCTTTTTGTGTTTCCACTAGTTAACATTGCACTTGTGAAATCAGATTCAGAACCAACACAAGTGGAGTCCGAACTGTAAGGGCTATTTATCCTTCCGAAAGGGGACACGAAAAGCCGAGCTACACCACCTAAATATTTTATTTTGGAAAAATTCAGGAAATCCATGACTCGTGCCAAAGGCCACGTGTTCGTCATCACCAAAGTTGCTTTGGCTCGGGAACTTAGGTACGAGAGGAGAAAGTCATGAATTGAGCACCCCCGCTCACTTGATCAAAGATCAGCCTTTACTAATCGTGACATAAATTTTTATCAACGTTATGTGCTCTTGTTCCTGTTTTTAATCTAGCTTTACTATGTGATGCGCACAAGCAAGTATAGACTAGTTTGCTCAAATTGGAACAGTTCAATTTCATGTTTGTTTTGCGAAAAGGCGTTTCAATTTGCCACCTCAAGTGGGCTTAAAACAGTGAATTTGCCACTAGACATAGTGGCCTTAAAACATACATTCATTGAATCGTTCCAATTCAACCAACAAGCCTTCATCCATAGGCATTCAAGCAGATCACTTAAGCACATAGCCTCATGGCAAGCATGCTAGACATGGCAATCACTCACACACATGCAAGTATGCTAAAGCATTAAAAACTCACCTAGTACTCCAAGCTAAAAACATATGAGTTAGAAAAATATGCATGATTCCTAACTATACAAGATGTCTAATGCAACACATGCAATAAGCAATTACTAGGCTCGACTACTAATATGGCATATGAAATTATTCGAGACATGTGGTCGAAGCATGTATTGATCAAAGTATTGAAATGACAATGCGGTTTGAATGATGCGCTAAGCCTCGGTACATACAATACGAATGAATGGATGCAAGCATAGGGTATGCTAATTGAAACATGTCCCTAATCTAATCATCAAAAGTGATTAAATAAAAGGGAGAAAGACATGGGGTTGGAAGACATACACATTATTATATTACGCTCTCACGAAGGAGAGTCCGAATGAATAAAAGCCAACTAGCAAGCTAAACTAAGCTAATTAAGCTAATTATTACAAAACTGAATAAATAGCTAAACTAATTTAACTAATTACAACACTTGAACTAATTAGTTAACTAACTAATTGAATAATTATAACATAAATTAATTAGCTACAACTAATTAATTAAAGAGTACAACACAAACTAATTAAATTACAAAATAGGCTAATCATAGGCTAATTGAATTAAACTAATTAACAAGATAACTCGTCTCGGGAAGTGAGGGAGGCCCATGCATGCTTGGTTTTCACCCGAAGAACATCCACTGTCTTCCCTTGAAAGCCTCTGTTTGCACAATCTCTGCACTATTTCCTTCTCCAGATCAACTTTGTCATGCCTCATAAACACACTACTCAAAATTCATTGGCCACCACTGAGGGGTTGCCGTCTAACACTGATGGTCTGCCGGCCAGTTGTAGTGGCTGGCCTACAACTGATGACACAGCTTTCCTTGCTACAATGGAGAGCAAACAGGGTAAAGAGAGGGTATTCTCACAGGTTGTTTGTACTCTGTATCCCTCCTTATCATCAAAACAATCTCAAAGAAGTGATACACTTGGTTCCAAAACCACCAATCAAGCAATTTCCTTGCATGATGGCCAAAGAACCAAGATGTACAAGTTAATGAATGCACAAATAAGACTCCACAACCATTACCCTATCATGCATGATCAAGGGCAATGGAGACCTTGGAAATTTGGCACATTTTATCACTTTGAGTATGAAATGCCCCAATTCTCCTTATGTTCAATTAACGTCCGATTGAACACATGAAACACAAACAAATGCTTTCCTTGCACAATTTTACTTGCCACTTTTATTTAGTCATTTTAATTACTAACCATTACTTAGTCAATTAAGTCCATTTGTGAAAGTTTTCTAAAGTGAAAGAAGTGTCAATCAAGGGGTGGTTTAAGGCATGAGAGAAGTTTCAAGCCGTTGGTAATGAACCCTCAAAAGAAGATTAAACCATTAAGCATGGACTTTCATCAAAGAAAATAAAGAGTGAAGAAATGAGGGAGGTTGTAGAGCTTTAGGTGCTGATATGAAGTGCAAAACAACACCAAAACATGCAATCAACTCAAACAAAGGGTGTCTAATAGCCTAAAATGCCAAGCTTGTGAGCACCTTTACACTACAACCATGCAAAACAAGACTTAACTGACCCAAACAGCCCAAAATAGAGCTAAAGTAGTTTGAAACAAAGGCAAAAACATGCTAGAATATAGCTACAGAAAGCTAGAAAATCATGCTAACACATGGAGTTAACTAGGATAGCAAATAAGACACAAGGAGGGGAGGCTAACTCCACCAATTTTGGACTTTAAAACATGTTTTTTTGCCACTGAAAATACTCTAAAATTCAATGGTTAAAGGCCCAAAAAGGTTGGTTTGAAAGTGGGAAACAAAGGTAAAAGCCATAGAAGCAAGGAATAAAGAAGGGTGAGACACCCCCCCTCCTTAACCTTAAAAGGCTTAAAACACCAATTTCAGCCAATTAAAACAGAGATTTTTATAGCTCAAAAACGGCCCAAAAACAGTGGGACAAGATAGAGAAACAAGTGCACTAAAACAAGTTTAAAAGACAAGTGTTATACCTTTTGAAGCCAAGCACAACTTTAGGCACAAATACAAGTCAAAACCACCTTCAAAAACTCCAACAAGACCTTAAGGAATCTCAGCTCAAAGGTGATCAATTTGGGTTAAAGATGTGTATGCAAAAGAGTGATATAACTAGGCAAGTGTGCACAAAATTGCAAGAAAGAGAGATATTTTTGTTCCCAAATTTTCTAACCCTCCAAAATGGGGGAGGACATCCCATATATATAGAAAAACATGCATTTGGCTGAGTTAAATCAATCCATACATGTGTATAGTAATAAAGCTCATTGTGCCAACAGCTGGAACAGCTATCAAGAAAATATCTGCAAAAAGGCATTAGTGGCTGGCAGGCCACTAATGTGGCCGGCAGGCTACCAATATTGGCCGGCAAGCCACATCACTGGCCGACAAGGCACAGTGGTGGCCGGCAAGGCACCAAAGGTGGCCTGCTGGTCCCAAGGTGTTCAGGTTTGAAGAACTGGAGTTTTGGGTGTGAAAAACTAAGGTTTTAGTCCAAAACAAGGCACAAAACGGACACGGTTTTAGGTCTCAAAGGCAGGGCACTCTGTCGAGGACTTTAAGCAATCAAAACAAACACATGCAATAACAATCATCGTGTGCACAAATGATGATGTCCAAGTCTTGAGGACGGTCAAAAATGGGGTGTCTACAGAGAGTTACATGGATTTTGTCATAGGACGATGAACATGTGCATCATACTGTAGACACCACATTTTTGACCGACCTTAAGATTCAGACGTCATCAATTGAGCGCTCGGTGATTGTGCATGTTGTGCTCGTTTCGAGTTTCTGGAGTTTGGGCTGACAGCCTTGCCTCCGGGCCTCTGAACTCTTTGTGCTTTGGCTCGGTTTGTGGACTGAACCTTGTTTCTCTTCCCTAGAGGGAGGGAGAGGTCTTGTAGACCACCTCTTTGCGATCGTAGACCACTTTTCTCGTTTGGAGACCAGTTTCTGATTTTCAAAGCCTTCGGCCGCGCGCCTTGTCTCGGGACCGCTTAACGTTCTCCATTTCGTGTGGTTTTTGAACCACACCTTGTTGCCTCTGCCTAGAGGGACACTGTGGTCCGAGAGACCACTTTTGTGGTCGTAAACTACTTTTGGTGCCCGTAGACTAGTTTTTCAGGCTTTTAGCCGCGTGCCTTGCCTTCCGAACTTTCGTCTTGCATCCATTTTGGTTTATTTTTGGCACAAACCTTGTTTTCTTTGTTTGGAAGGTGGTACAAGGGTGGGAAACCAATTCTTCCCCTTGGAGAGCACTTTCCTCCTCGCCAGCCAGTTTTTTGGTCAGCCAACTGGTTTTCTTGGTCTTTGTGCCACCTTTTCTGGTCGGCCACCACACCACTCATTGTTTTCATGCAATAGACTCTCTCCCACCATGGCCGACCACTTCAAGTAGCTGGCCGACCACTTTAAGTGGTCGGCTGCTTTTCATCACCTTTTTGGAGATATTTTCATCTAGCTGGCACAGCTGGAAGGCACCAAAACCATCCTCCATGTATGGAGGGATGGCCTTGAACCCTAAGCTTGTCCAACAAGCTTGAGCATTGGTTCTCTATAAGAGAAAATCCTCTTCCTTTAGGTATATTTTGTGCTTCAGCTATCATACTCACTTTGTCTCTATATTGCTCTTGTTCTTCATTTTTGTGCCTTGAAGTGTAGTTTTATCATACTTTAACACATAAACACACACTCAAACACCATCCTTTTGTTGCTGAGGTGCTTAGGAGCTGGTTTTGGCGTTGTTGGATTGGTTTAAGCTTGGAAAACCTGCTGGAGTTGTGGTTTTGAAGGTGTTCATCAAGGGTGAGCTTCTAAACCTTAAATCCCTTGATTTTGCTTAAGCTTTTGGACCTATTTCCATGATGATTTAAGCTTAACTCTTAACTAAAAAAAGTTCTATTTTTGCATGCTTAAAATGTTTGTTTAAGGTCACTTTTTTGTTGGGGGTGGTCTACCCCCTCTTAGGCCTTGTTAGGCCTTGTTTTGAGCCATCCATTTTGGCCCTTCTTCTAGCCTTTGCATGACCTTTCTACCACTGAAATCTAGAGGATTTTCAGTGGTGGAAAGGTGGTTTTGGGGTCCCAAATAGGAGAGGGTCATCCCCTCTCCTTGTGTCTTGTATACTTGTCATATTTGCCTCATGTTTGAGCATGTTTATTAAGCTTGTGTTTGCTTGTTCTTAGCATGTATTTTGGGTTATTTTGGATGGCATGCCACTATTTTTGGTTGTCTTGATCATCCCTTGCATGCATAATACACTTGTAGTGTAAATCTTACAAACTAGCTTTGTGTGCCTCATGTTTGAGCATGTCTTTCTAGCTTGTTTTGGGGCAATCTCAGTGGGTTTCTGGTGTTTTTTCAACATGCCTTAGATCTGTTTTGGGTTGGTTTGGTTGGCTCTTGCATGCCTTACACACCTGTAGTGTAAATTTCATAAACTAGTCTTGTATGCTTCATGAAGTAGCATGTCTTTCTAGCTTATGTTGACTCCATTTCAGCATGTTTTTGGTGATTTTTTTCTATGTCATACCTCTTTTAAGGTTTGGTTTGGTTGATCCTTGCATGCTCCATGCACTTGTAGTGCAATTCCATGAACTAGCATAATGTGTACCATGCTTTAGACTGTCATTCTAGCATGTTTTTGGCTTAACTTCAAGAAGCTTTTGTCCATGTTTTAGCATTCTTGAGCTCTAATTTGTGTTGTTTTGGTCATGCATGCCATGCTTTGTATAGCTATAGTGCATTCTAGCTTGTTAGCCTTGTGTATCAAGTCCACTAGCATGCATTGCTTGGCCTATTTGAATGATTTGGCATCATTTGTTGTGAGATTTCAATGCATGTTTCATGGTCATGCACTTGCATCTTTCACTCATTCAATGCGTTGGAGGGTTTGCCCTTTATGCCTTAAACATGAACCATTGCGTATGCCTTCATGCCTAAGCTTGTGAGCTACCATTTCAATGTGTTTTTGGGGTTATTTTGCCATGATATAACTCTGCTTTTTGTTGGTTAAGTCATCTCATGCTTGGTCTTGATAGGTGTAGTGTAATTCTCCCTTTTGGCCTTGTATGCGTCATGCCTTATGCCCTTCATGCTAGCTTGTTTTAGCTTTGGTCCTTGCATCTTTTAGTACCATTTTAGCACGCTTTAGGACTATTTTTGGTTGCATTGGTCATACGCTTCATGTTTTGCATAGTTGTAGTACAAATGCCTATGCTAGCTTCAAGCTTTGGGTACCATAGCATGCTTCATTTGTGTTGTGAACATGATTTGGCATCATTTAACATGACATTTTAGAGCATATAGCATTTCCATGTTCCCACTTCATTCACTCTTTAAGTGCCTTTGAGTGTTGTGCATTTGTTGCCTTGTTTATGGCCTTGCTTGTATGCATGCATGCCTAGGCCTTTGAGCCCCCATCTCAGCATATTTTGGTCTTTGTTTAGACCTACTTAAGCTCTATCCATGACTGGTTCATGCATTTATGCCATGTATTGCATGCCCCCCTCCCCCTTTGTAGTCCTCTTTGCTAGCTTTAATGCTTTAGGACCTTTGCATGCCATACTTGTGTTGTTTGAATGATTTGGCATCATTTCTTACCATATTTCAGAGCTTATAGTGTTGTTACACTTCCATGTTTGTCACTCTTTGAGCACTCTTAAGAGTTGTGCTCTTATGCCCAGTCAATAGGCCCTTGCATGTGCATGCTTTGTTTTGCATTTCAACCTTTGTTTTGGTGCTATGGCCACTGATTTGGGCATGACTGAGGTCTGTCCATTTTGGTTTAAGTCCATCGAACATATTATGTGAATGTTGTTACATTGTATCATATTGTTGCAGGCTTATGTTGCCTTGCATTGTGCATGCATTAGCATTGTTTGCATGTCATTAGCTTTGTTAAGTTGATCATGTTACATTGCATTGAGTATGTCATGTTCTTAGCATTTAGCATTATGTATGCCATGTTGTCTACGTGCTTAGTTCATATTGCATTGTGTATGCCATATAGTTGCATTGTGTTTTGCATGTTGCATTGCATGTTTGCATGCTTGAGTTGCTTGCATTGTGTTTGGATTAAGTGTTAATCCGAGCACGAGAAACGATGGACGTTTCATACTTGAAGTGATGAAACGTGTCTCAATTCTCGATCACCAACACTCTTGATCACCCATGATAGAGTTCTAGGCTTTATGTGTTTATGTGTGCATTCATTTACATTGATTCGTGCAATCTTGGCTTCTCGGCCATCATGCATCGAGATGCATGATTGGTGGCCCGACAGTCGAGAACCACACTCCCTTGAGCTTATGAAATGATAGGGAGGTGGTTGTGCACACATATCTTGCAAATACATTGCATGCCCTTTCTTGCTCTCTGTTGTAGCAAAGTGGAGAAGTGCAGCAAAACTGGTCGGCCGACCAGATAAACTAGCTGGCCGACCACTTTTTTTGGTTTGCAGCAATAGAAAGCGGTCGGCCAGTGGCTGGAAGCATCCCTAGGTGGTCGGCAGCCCTTCCATAGGTCCCCAAGGTGAGTTAGAAGTTATTTGGAGCTTGGTGCAAGGTTCAGAGAACAGTTGCAAATAGAGGCAAGTTGAGGCATCGCGATGAATTTCCGAACGAGGCGACTGGGCATGCATACTCTTCTCCCTCTGAGGACTTTGATTTACTGTTTTACTTAGCTAATTTACTTAGCTAGGTTATACTTTGGTTTGTTCTTAATTAGTCAATGAGTTTAACTATTCAATTTGTTTTGTAATAGCTTAGTTAGTTAACTAGGAATAGTTAATTAACATTGTTTGTAATAATTAGTTTAATTAGCTTAGATTAGCGTGCGTGTGTGTAATAAGCGTGCGTGTGTGTAATCCATGTCTTCCAACCGCAATTTCTTTCTCCCTTTTACTTAACCGCATACAATGGTTAGTTTTAGGGCATATTTTGATTAGCATACCTTATGCTTGCATACGTGCATCATTCATCTGTTTTGCATGCGCCGGGCTCGGCGCATCATACTAACTGCATTGTATTTTCAATACATTTACTTGAATACGTGTTCACAGCATGTTACCAAGTTGCGTTTCATATGACATCTTAGAATAGCCGAGCCTATCTAAGTTGCATTTTCCCATGTGTTGCATTAGCCATCTTAACATGAACTAGGATCATGCATGATTTCTAACTAGTTCTCTGTTTTGGCTAGGAGTACACTATGAGTGTTTACGCTCTGCATGTGTGTTAATGTTGCCATGAAAGCATGCTTGCCATGAGGCTAACTGCTTATTTGATATAATTGCTTGAATGCCTGTGGGTGAAGGTTGGATTACTTGAATTGGAACAAGTCATTGAAATCCTCGATTTAGCCTACTTGCGAGTAGCAAACTTCAAGTCATTTTCACAAACGAACATGCAATGTTTTGTTCTAACTTAGGCGATCTACTCTATAGTTGTATGTTGTACGCATCACATAGTAATTCTAGGTTAATAACCGGAATAAGAACACATGTGTTTTCAAAAACAACATATCATGCTTAGTACAGGCCGATCTTTGATCGGGCGAGCGAGAGTGCTCATTACATGACCTTCCCCTCTCGTGCCCAAGTTCCCAAGCCGAGGCAACTTTGGTGATGACGGACACGTGGCCTTAGGCATGAGTCAGGGTTTCCTAAATTTCTCAAAAATAAAATATTTAGGTGGCGACCCTGTATCTTGCAAAGTAGTCCATGTTTGGCACTTCTTTATTAAAATCAGTTTTCCAAAACGATTTGTCAGATTTGGACTCTTTGGTGATTTATCAATCTTACATTGCACTTTGTGAGATCAGATTAAGAACCGTGACATTGAGTCCGAACTAGTAGTATCTAGAGAACAAACGGATTGCAGTGTGGAGCACGGGAGCTCTCCGGGGCGGTCTACAGTTTCTGGCGACTCTGCTGGAGATTTAGAGAGCATGACTCGAACTCATGATATCTTGTTTTGTTTACACTTATGTGTCTTTTTGCATTGCATTTGCATTGGTGCGCCTAGGACACCATGTTTGCCATATGCTATTCCTGAACGATTTGCCGGAGGCTTGCTTTGAGAAGCGTGCCAAAAGGCTGACCAGTTGCGGGCTCTGCCATGTCGGGAACACAAACCCCGATTTTTACCGGGGCACCCTTTTTAACCATTCAACCTAGTGCATATCGGAATCCATAGTGACTATTCCAAGGTAGGACAGGTTGCTTACCCGAATGTATGTTGTTTGAAACTGCTGCGTGCATAATTGTAACAAGCCCGCGAGGGACCTCGGCTACAGTTTGGACTCCCCTTTTTTGTTTGTTGCGGTTCTTAATCTGAACCAAAGAGTCCAACTCTGGCAAATCGTTTTGAGAAAAACAGATTTTGAAAAGAAGTGCTAAACATGGACTGCTTTGCCAGATAAAGAGTCGCCACCTAAATATTTTTTAAAATGGGAAATTTAGGAAACCCTGACTCGGTGCCGAAGGCCACGTGTCCGTCATCACCAAAGTTGTCTTGGCTCGGGAGCTTGGCTACGATCGGGGAAGGTCAGCTATGAGCACCCCCTTTCGCCCGGTCCGAAGACCGGCCTCTACTAACCATGATATCCGATTTTGAAAACGTTATGTGTTCTTGTTCCGGTTATTAGCCTAGAATTACTATGTTTATGCGCACAGCAAACAAGTATAGACTAGATTGCCTAATTTGGAAACAAACATTGCATATCCGTTTGTGTTTGAAAATGCTTTGGAATTTGCTACTCGCAAGTCGGCTGAAACACGGATTTCAACGAGTTTTTCCAACTCAAACAATCCAACCTCCACCCACAGGCAATCAAGCAGTTATATCACATAAGCAGCTAGCCACATGGTAATCATGCCGTTATGTTAACATTCACACGCATGCGATATGCTAAAGCATAAATACTTACATCGTACTCCAAGCCAAAACAGAAATTAGTTAGTAATCATATGCATGATCCTAGTTCATGTTAAGTGGCTAATGCAACACAAGCAAGGATGCAATCTCAACGGGCTCGGCTATCCTAAGCATGGCATGTGAAGTGCTACAACTATCACGCATTCAACTTGGAATTGAAAATACAACGCAGTTTGTATGATGTACCGAGCCCGTTGCATGTAAACAAATGCATGGATGCACGCATGCATTGCATAAGGTATGCTAAATTTCAAACATGCCCTAATCTACCATCGTAAGGAGGTAAATAAAAGGGAAGAAAGACGTGGAGGTTGGAAGACATACACACCACTTACGCACACTTATTACAAATACGCCCTCACACGGAGAGACCAAAAGAATGATACAGTCTGAATAATAAATCAACTATCCTAGCTAACTAATTATTACAAAACTTCTAATTTAATTAACAAATTAAATGCAAAAGGGAAAAGGCCGTAGCCCCGCCTCGAGATGCGCGAATGATGCATGTTTGACTTGCCTTGCCCGGAAACTCGCTGCCATAGCACTGTTGCCTCTATTTTCACTGCTTAGCTTCTCTGAAAATTGCACAGATCTCAGGACAGGTTCTTTGTACACTGTGGAACACCACCGGCTGGGAGGGATGGCCACCGGCCATGGGAAAAGGTCACCGGCCTCTGATGAAGTTATCGGCCAAAAATCCCTGGCCGGTCGGCACTCTATGTAGCCGACCGGCCAAAACTTCCTGCAAAACCTGCAATTGACAGCAACAGAGGGAAAGCAGCGTATGGCATGGAATTTCAAGAAAATGTTTGCATGAACGCACTCCCTATCATGCATCGGACTCAAGGGAGCATGGCCCTCGACCCCCGGGCCATCAATCACGCATTTCAATGCATGATGGCCCAAAAGCCAAGTTAGCAACTTTGATATCAAATGAAATGCAAGCACAAAACACATCAAAGGCCCCAACCTCTATCATGCTCGATCAAGAGGCAAGGGATGTATGCCAAATGCAACCTAAGCATGCGAGCTAAGTATGCAATATGAGTATGCGAACAAGCATGCAAGGCATGATACAATGCAACAACATAACATGCACAACACATTGTAACATGGCATACACAATGCAAAATGGGCTTACACCAATACAAGTTGACCTCAACCACACTCATATCAGTGGCCATAAGATGAAAAAAAGACAACTCGGAATGCGTGCACGCGTGCACGCAAACCGAGGACCGACCCTCAGGCACCGAAATGCCACTCTAATGAGACATGGCGAAGACACAGAATATGATATGCAAACATGCAAAAATTAGTAGCAAAATGAGGGGGGAAAACAGCCTCGAAACAAGGCGAAATGACACCCGATGCATGGAATCTCTCCCGAAATGCAAAACTAGGTACATGAAATGGCTTACAGCTGTACAAAGCATGCATAATTGGTACATGGAACGAGAAGACAGAAGCAAGGAAGCCCAAAAATAAGCATTTTTACAGTCCAAAGCATGGCCAAACAGTAAGCACAAGTGGGACTAAATTAGCATACAAAAATGGCTCCGCAAGGGAGGCAATGAAGCAAGTGGTAGATACAGAGCCCAAAAAGAAAAAACCCTTCTACAACACTGAAGAGGGACCAAAAATATGACTAATTACAGTTTATGGTAGCCCCCAAAACAGTATACAAACACACTCAAAATGTCATGCAAGATGAGGCTCAAAAGAGGCTATAACACAAAGTATACAAAATATTCATCAAACAGCCAAAGACCCTTAAAGAAACATGACAAGGGGGTCAAAATATGGCACTTTCAGCTCTGATCAAGGTCGAAAAACAAAATCTTAATAAGCTAATAAATCGTGCAAAAATAGGGACCAAAGAGGGGTACAATCGCAAGTGATACATGGAGGTCCCCAACAGTGTTGAGCCCTTCTTCAATGTTAAAGAAGGGCTCAAAATAAGCCTATCTACAGTTTATTAAATGCTCCAAAACAGATCACACATAGGCTAAGAATATCATGCAAAATAATGGCATTTAAGAGGATAATGAAACATGTGCCAAAAAGAAGCTTCAAACTGCAATGAGCCCTTAATGAAACATGGAATATAGCTCAAAAAATGACATTTTCATTTTTTGGTCGGAGCTCAAAACAGCAAGAAAATGGGGCTAAGTAATGGTACAAAATAAGGCCAAAGAGAGGGGAAATGAACTTACCTTGAAGACTACTCCTTGGCTGCCTTTTGAACTGAGAAATAGTGCCTCCAAGCCTCTGAGAAGACCTCCAAGCTACTAGAATGGGGTGGTGGGGTGGTGCTAGGTGTTGGTGTAGGAATGGAGCCAAGAACCTTATACTTTGAGGCTAAAATGGAGAGATACAAGGGGGGAGTGTATGTCTCATCTGGAATTTTAGAACCTTAATTATGGAAGAGGAGGGCTTGCTTTATAGAGCCAAGGGAGTAAGACTTCTCTTAGAAGCTTCAAAACCAAGAGCCAAGATCCTCCATACACGTGTATGGAGGATCCAGTCTGTGCCCTCCAGCTGGCACAGCTGTCATCCATTCAATCTGTAGAATACTCCGGAAGGTCGTCGGCTAGCAAAATTGGCCGGTCGGCTACTTTTACTGGCCGATCGGCCATTTATTTGGCCGGTCGGCTAAATGGATGGCCGATGGGTGGCTGATGAGGTCAAAAAGTGCCGGTGGATGTCTAGATTGAAGCCCTGGAAGTTATCTTTCCAATGGCGCAAACCTTGCATTAAAATTCCTCCTGTGGAAAAGGTTATGCCCATTTTGGTGAAGCCGCGCAGATTCGATCCAACCGGGATGATGCCCACCTTCAACTGATCATATCTCCCCCACCCGGACTTGGCTTTAAGAGATTCTTGAGTGCAAAATGAAGCCCCGGAAGTAAGCTTTCCAACAGTGGTGGCCTCATAGCTAAACTCCAAGTATGACGATGAATAAGCCCGATTCAGCGAGGGCTGCTCGACCCTCTTCTACCGGGATTCATGCCGAACTTCTTCTCTAACTTGGTTTCTCCCCTCTTCTCCTCTTCTCTTCAACTTCAAACCCCCAAGTAAGGTGTTTTGAAAGATTTTTCAAAGATTTCATCTCTCTTTCATTCATCTCCACTTTGTCCTTGCTCGGTTTACCGAAAAGCGCAACATTTACCGAAATGCGAGCGTCAGATCGTCGTGGGAATTTTATTTCAAAAATGTTTTGAAAGAGAGGGTTTTAAGGTCTGAAAACCATCCAAAATAGTTTTGATCCAAAATGGGGTGTGAAGTTGAGATTTGTCTCTCTCATTGCCGAAGAAACTGGACCTTTGCCCTGCACAGTTTTCTCCACCAGGTAAACCATCAGTAACGCCCAAGTCTCGAGGGCGGTCAAAAATGGGGTGTCTACAGTTGCCCCTCTTTGACAGAGCTCGAAAGTCACAACAATGACGGGAGTGATTGTCAAAGCCCAGAGACGACCCATTTTTGACAAGGCCGAAGACTTGGACAAACAAAAAAAATATTGATAAATAAATGGTTGTGCCCACAGGCTGCCTACGTATCCCTTTGCAAGGAATCAAACCAGCGTAGTTCAGGGGCAGGATGCAAATGATATGCAGGAAAATCTTGAAAATTGGACTTATACGCTGCGCGAAGCCGGTTTTGACAAGTAAAGTGCATAAAACAGTACGATGCGCAAAATAGTGCGAATGAGATGTAATGCAAAATGCAATGAGATGCACAAAATAGTGCGATGCGCAAAATAGCGCGAATGAAATGTAATGCACAAGACAGTGCGATGGAGGTGCGCAAGATAGCGCGATGCGTTAGACAACGCGAGTGCACAAGACAGTGCGATGTAGATGGGTGTGTAAGACAACGTGAACAATGCAATGCACTAACAAGTGCAGGTAAGATGAGCAAGAAAGGGCGAACGATGCAATGTAATGCACAAAACAGTGCGATGCGAAAAATGGCACGAGTAAAATGCAATGCACTAACAAGTGCAGATGGGGTGCGCAAGATAGCGCGAGCAAATGTAATGCACAAAATAGTGCGATGCGCAAAATAGCACGAATGAAGTGTAATGCACAAAACAGTGCGATGCGCAAAATAGCGCGAATGAAATGTGATGCACAATGCAGTGCGAATGCACAAGATAGCGCGTTGCGCAAAATAGCACGAGTAAAATGTAATGCACTAACAAGTGCAGATGGGGTGCGCAAGATAGTGCGAGCAAATGTAATGCACAAAATAGTGCGATGTGCAAAATAGCGCGAATGAAGTGTAATGCACAAAACAGTGCGATGCGCAAAATAGAGCGAATGAAATGTGATGCACAAGACAGTGCGAATACACAAGATAGTGCGTTGCGCAAAATAGCGCTAGTAAAATGTAATGCACTAACAAGTGCAGATGGGGTGTGCAAGATATCGCAAGCAAATGTAATGTACAAAATAGTGCGATGCGCAAAATAGCGCGAATGAAGTGTAATGCACAAAACAGTGCGACGCCCAAAATAGCGCGAATGAAATGTGATGAACAAGACAGTGCGAATGCACAAGATAGTGCGTTGCGCAAAATAGCGCGAGTAAAATGTAATGCACTAACAAGTGCAGATGGGGTGCGCAAGATAGCGCGACAAATGTAATGCACAAAATAGTGCGATGCGCAATATAGCGCGAATGAAGTGTAATGCACAAAATAGTGCGATATGCTAGAAAGCGCGAAAGTAAATTGCACAGAACAGTGCGATACGCTAAACAGCTCGAGTGATTTTGAAATGCACTAAACAGTGCGATACGCTAAATAGCGCGAGTGATTTTGAAATGCACTAAACAGTGCGATCGAGATACAAGCATAAGATGCACAAGACAGTGCGAGTGAGATACAAAGTGTAAGTACACAAGACAGTACGAGTGAGATACAATGCACAAGAAAGTGCGATAAAATGCATGTTCTATGCAAGTATGGAAGAGTGCATTTTCTATGCATGAGACAGGCATATTCTATGCAACATCGAAAGCAAAGGATATTCTATACGGAATCGAAAGCAAGCATATTCTATGCAGAAATCATAACGATGCGCAGCACGCATGCAACAACAGTGGATATGAAAGTTCATATTCTATGCAATAGAGGAGTATCAAACATGTACTTTGGTGCCTCTGTTTTACCTTTCAGAGGGCTTTGCAACATGCTCAGCTCAAAAGGGAACACCCTATTTATATTGGCGAGAGGTAACATCTGCATGTGAAACCCTCGAATGTTGCTTGGACTACCATTCTGACTTGAAGCAGGCTTACACTTGAAGTAGAGGCACGCTCATTCTTCGGAACACTGACAAGGTCTGAAGAGGTACATCCGGAATACAATCCCGGAATTTGCCGAAGTTGAAACACACTAAGATGCTCCAAAATTTTCCTTTTTTTCTTTTGCTTTGCAGTCTGGAACCCACATAGCTTCAAATAGGTCCTTGTTTTACTGTTCACACTTATCGGGGTGGGCCCTGCAGTTTTATGAAAGGACGAATCTTGTTTTGTGCAAATATGGAGAATGACACAGCACCCTGAGCACAAAATGATTTTATTTTGAAATCGAAATTGAAAATGATTTCTCAACTGGGTATTGAGTCTACGACTGGACACAGCGCATCACGACTCAACAAAGGAAAACAAAGGTAAACAACCTAAACATATCGAGACACACTCGGAACGACTCAAAACAAGAATCGAGACAAACAAAATAAAAGACGCGACACACAGACGTGTTACAAAGACGAGAGACCTCTCAGTGCACAAGGAGCCAGTTTCTTCGGGTATTGTTTCCCACCCTTTCTCATTTGTGATTCTCACATCACTCTGGCACTCAATCTCTGTTTTTCTGGAAAAACCCTTTTCTCACTTTTTCTCTCAACGCACATCTCTCTATTCTTCAATCTCTCATTTTTTATCCCTCCCCTGGGTGGTTGGTGGATAAACAGGAAGTTGTGGGCTCTTGCCCCTAGCATTCAGCTAGATTCTTTTTCTTCTACGCACAACAGTGAACTTTCCCACAGAGGGGTTGCGATGCGGCTGGATGTGCGGCAGATCTACAGCTGACATCGGTTAATGATGCTTTGCTGGGGAGTTTGGACGTGATTAGATCTGTCTAGATGAGGGAGTGGAATATCCTGATCTATTCTAATCTGTGCTTCGCACTTGGCTTGATACCTTGTTGCTTGGAGGATGAAAGAGCTTTCAGCCCTTTGTTGTTAACTTCAGTTGTGCCCTTTCTGGCAAGTATGCTGGCGACGGGGAAAAGACAGGACACCTGACTCAACTGTGCCCCTAATTCATCATTTTGACCATTTTTTTTGGCTTTCTACTAAAACAATTTTGACCAACATGAGAGTTAGATTAACATGCATGTTCAATTTTCTGATTCAAAATCATGCAAGTTAGGTTATGAGCACTGAAAATTTTCCTTTTTTGGGTCCAAGAAGTGGTCCAGTTTTTGGAAAAGATGGAACAATTTTCGAGAAAATTAGTCAACCTCAGTAAAAATTCTCAAAAAATATTTTGCAAACGGCCAATGCTCAACAAGCACAGAACCAACTCTTGAGATGCACAACCTCGGACCCATAGCAATGGAAAATTGCCCCTTGTTCGAAGAGAGCTGCATGGCAATGGAAATTTGCCCCTTGTTTGAAATGACACTGCGGCGTTTTGAATGGCAACGGAAAGTTGCCCCTTGTTTGGATGATGTCGCAGCACATTGTAGTCAGTCCTCTGAGCGACGAACACGACCAGACTCTCGGATACAGAGAAGGCAAAGATGATCAAAACCATCACATGGGAATCAGGGTGAAGTTGCCTACGGCTGGACTTCAAAGTGAAGTTGCCTACGTATCCCAAACATGGGAATCAGGCCTTACGTAGTTCGGGGTTAAGGTACACTCGGGTATTTAACCTCTCCTTTTTAGGCTCTAACTTTTGCCAAGGCGCCTATTGCAGGTTTTTGACCTTGCGAGCTTTGTTCTTCTTTCTTTTCTTTTTTTTTTCTATTCTTTTCATTCCTTTTTCTTCTTCTTTTTTTTGCATTTTTCTTTTCTTTTCTTTTTGCATTTTTTTATCTTTGCATTTTTTCTCTTTTTTCTTTTTCTTCATTCTTTTCTTCGCTCTAACTTTTGCCTGGGTCGCCCTTCCAGGTTTTCGGCCCAGCGAGCCTCTCAAAGGGTAAAATATAACAAGTCCATGCCAAATAGTTTTGAGATCCTGAAGTCATCTGAATCCAGGAGAATGGCTGATGTTTGCTGACGGTGTAGGAGTCCATCCAATGGGCGCCGAATTTGCCCCTAGTGTTGTGGATAGGAACTTGGTGACTCATCTTTGACTCTTCGAGTGCATCTGACATTTTTTTTTAGTTCGAGGAGTGCTCCTGATCTAGCTTCACAAGCTTCTTGATCTGACTTTTCTCGCCCCTAGTCTGCGGGCTGCTTCAAATCTGACCACACAGGCCTCACATCATGATTGACCATTGAACGTTCTGAATCCAAGTTCAAGGTTTGAAAGCAAAGTGGTCGAGTCTTGAGGCTGAGAGCGATCCTAGGCTGCACAATCTCAAGAGCGATTCCACACATGTCTTCGCAGGATCGCGCAAAACATTTTTTGAAAAATTTTAAGAAAGCGACTAGTCACTCACGCTGAAGACAGTGTGGAGCCAATCCGGATCAAGCCAGGATCCTTCTCAATACTCACATTAACAAGCATGATCTCAATCATTAAGGGTTTAGCATGTCTCTCTTTCTCTCAATTGATCAAATTTTTACAAACCCCGAGGAATTCTCTCATCTTCATTTTCACCATAGTGTTCAAAAAGTTTTGAAAAACTCAGGTCATTACAAAGACTTCAAGGCACAGAAAAGACAGAGTTCTTAGTCAAATACTATCATCTCATTCAGAACTTCTGGTACAACTAGCACAAGGTAGAAGCGAACACAAGAATGTGAAAATCAATGCTGTTCATTCAAATCTGTTGGTGTAACTGGCTCCAGGCAGAAACAGACTCAAAACAAAATGAAAAGACAAACGCAAAACAAAAGGGTGATGCCGAGGTAACACCCCCGGAATCACCCGACCTTTGTACAACAGGACTGACTCGATACAACAAGGCAGAGAAGACTCAAAACAAAACTACAGAACTGACTTCAACACCCAAGTCAGAAACTACAAAACTAGCATTCGCAAATGCTCAAAACAGTGCGTGCCAAACGCCACATCTGGAGTAAATCGAGCGCCATCCGCAGGTGGTTCATCTCCCGATCACATCACATTATCCCCCACAAGTTCACTGATCAAGTGCCGATAGACTTTGCTGAGTTGGTGCGACGATGACCTTATTGTCAATCAGATCTTGTATTTCGTGGCGAAGACGGAAACAACTATCAGTGACATGGCCGACTTGCTGATGAAAGGCACAGTACTTGGCCGGATCATGGGAGGGAGGAAGTCTATCTGGCAGTGGTCGCGGCTCCAAGGGTTTCAAATCCCCCTCTCTAATCAGGACCCTCAAGGCTGCTGATAGAGACATGTACAGTGGTGCGAACACCCTCTGGCCTCGAGGTGGGTATTTTGAGGTTTGTGGAGTTTTGCTGGATGCACCAGCAAAGGGATTGGCAGGCGTTGACTGGGTTTGCTGATCTCTTTCGAGCACGGGATTAGGGCTGAAAGGAACATTCCTGGTACAAAGGCCCTTCTCCCGGCTTGCCCCTTGATTCAGACTGCTCTCATTTTGGGTGGCGAAAGTGTCATCCACAGCCTCTGTAACAACCGCAAGGACTTGCTCTTTGTTCAGTCCTTCAGCTTTCAAAGCCTCAATATCCCACCGAAGGTGTTCATGGGGGCCAATGCCTGCCCCTACCTTGTTCTTTTCACTTGCTTCCACTTCGTCAAGGGATTGGCCTTTTTCCAATGCAACTTGTCCCAAGGTTAGGGAGCCTTTAGACACAAACTCCCTGGTACGTGATATGGTCGATGATGGGGCCAAAACCCCAAAGGCTAGATCTGCCACAGTTCTCTGAAGGTCTTCAATCATTTTCATCAGCTCAGAAGTAGTGGGTCATGGTTTGAGATGATTGGGTTCAGATGCACCCATCATGCATAAGTCCAGGCTTTGGGATAAACACGGGCTTTGGGTAATGGGCTGGGGTGATGTATACGCTGGGGTCGTAAGGGACGGCCAGTGTGTGGATTAGGTTGAGATGTGGATGAGGTACTTGGTCATTGGGGTCTGAAGGTGGAGCTATCGTTTGGTTGTCATGAGATTTTGGATCTCATGACGAAGGCGGTAGCAACGGTCGGTGCCATGACCGCGCTGCTGATGGTACATACAGTACTTGGAGGGTTATGTCTGGCTGGGAGTGGGTCAGGAAGAGGTTGAGGATCGAGGGGTTTGAGATGCCCTCTTTCCATCAAGGCTTTTAGTGCGCTAGTCAGCTCATATAGAGGGGGGTGAAAGTTCTGCCCTGAGCTCGGGTTGGGCCGGCTGTTTGTAGGCTTGGTTTGGCAAAAGGGTCGGTTGTGGCAACTGTATTGATTTCGGTGGGTTTGGGAATAGCGCTACTACGAGCATTGGTATTCCCTGAAATCACCCTCCTTGTCGGTTCACTTGTTCTGGGAATGATCCCACTGTTGAACGCATTCTCGACCTGAACCCCCAGTTCATGTAAACTTTTGAAAGTGAATAGCGGAGCGACTATCAACTTTTGTAACATATCATGCTCGAGGTTTCGCACCATCATCTGTACTTGATCCCTCTCCGAAGGGCGACGATCCGTCATCTGTGCTGCCTTTGCTCTCCACCTGGCAACAAATTCCACAAAAGGCTCTTTTGGGTTCTGGCGGGTTGCTTCAAGCTCTTGGATGGTCATTTCAACTTGGGTGTTGTACGAATACTGATCGACAAAGGCCTCAGCCAATTCCTCCCAGTTTTGCTTCACTTTATCTTCCAACTTGGCGTACCAAGTGGCTGCTACACCCGACAGGGTTCTTCCATACAGAGAGAGTTTCTGTGGCTTGGTCAGACCCATCGGCTTCAGGACATCCAAGAAAAGTCGGATATGTACCATTGGATCTCCAGACCCATCGAAACGGTCAATATATGGCATTTTGAATCTGTCTGGGAGCCGCACGGCAGACTCAGTGTGCCCATCCTCAATGTCGGGAATGGAGTTAAGGCCTTGTGCCTTTTTGAATTGCTTCTCAAGGCTCGCAATTTTCGCTGCAGTCGGATTGAACTCATCAACATGAAAGGGTTGAAACCTCTCAATAGGCTGCACCAGGGGCCTGACAACTCGAGCTTGAGCCAACCCTTCTTGGGGATTCGAACCCTGTAAATCTTCAACTGGCGGAAGTGGATCAAAGTTCGGCTGGGGTCCCGAAGCTGGATGTGAGGCAGATGCCCCAGATGGGCGCTGCGTTTCAATACCGGTCTCAGCCTGCATGGCAGTTCCCTGATTTAACGCTGCTATCACGGCCACAAATTCTTCTGAACCCTGTGCCATCACGGGTCTGCTGATGATGTGACTGGTGACTGTCGGATCAGATGAACCGGTGAGCCCTAACTGGCCTTTCTTTGCCTTGCCTCAGCGAAAGAACACTGGTTGCCCTTGAATTGAATTTCTGATCTAACAAAGTCTATCAGCACTAGTCCAATGTACCCGGGAGATAGTGGAGCCTTCTGAAGCTATGATTCCAGGACTACCCCTAGCAAAAGAGAAAACAGACAGCATCTCAGCTCAATTTCACTGGAACGGATACGAGCAAAGCTGAACAACTGTATTCTATTACTGATCACTGTTCCCCGAAATCACTGCCCCAAATCTGAATCTGATACCCGCAGATATAACTGATTCTCAAAATACTGATACTGGTGCCCGCAGGCCGGATACCCAGACTTGCAAACTGGTATATGCATTCCCTGTAGAGATACACTCTAAAAGCACATAGCAAGTAAATGAGAGCCAATACACCCCTATGTTGGGGTAGGGTTTCCCTGTCCTATTTTGTCAGGAGCTAGGGTTTCACTACGCACGCAGCGGTTTCAAACAACCTATATCGGGTAAGCAACCTGTCCTAGTTTGGAATGGTCACTATGGATTCGATATGCACTAGGTCGAATGGTCAAAAAGGGTGCCCCGGTAAAACCGGGGTTTGTGTTCCCATACTGGCAGAGCCCGCAACCGGTCAGCCTTATGGTCATGCCTTGACAAGACAAGCCTCCAGCAAACCGCTCAGGAATAGCAGATGGCCAACACGGTGTCCTAGGCGCACCAATGCACATGCAATGCAAAGAAACACATAAATGTAGTCAAAACAGGCTATCACGAGTTCGAGTCAAGCTCTCTAAATCCCCAGCAGAGTCGCCAGAAACTGTAGCACGCCCGCGAGGGACCTCGGCTACAGTTCGGACTCCCTTTTTGTTTGTTGCGGTTCGTAATCTGAACCAAAGAGTCCAAATCTGGCAAATCGTTTTGAGAAAAAAGATTTTGAAAAGAAGTGCCAAACATGGACTGCTTTGCCAGATACAGAGTCGCCACCTAAATATTTTTAAAATGGGAAATTTAGGAAACCCTGACTCGGTGCCGAAGGCCACGTGTCCGTCATTACCAAAGTTGTCTTGGCTCGGGAGCTTGGGTACGATCGGGGAAGGTCAGCTATGAGCACCCCCTTTCGCCCGGTCCGAAGACCGGCCTCTACTAACCATGATATCCGATTTTGAAAACGTTATGTGTTCTTATTCCGGTTATTAGCCTAGAATTACTATGTTATGCGCACAGCAAACAAGTATAGACTAGATTGCCTAATTTGGAAACAAATTGCATATCCGTTTGTTTTGAAAATGCTTTGGAATTTGCTACTCGCAAGTAGGCTAAAACACGGATTTCAACGAGTTTTTCCAACTCAAACAATCCAACCTCCACCCACAGGCATCAAGCAGTTATATCACATAAGCTAGCCACATGGTAATCATGCGTTATGTTAACATTCACACGCATGCGATATGCTAAAGCATAAATACTTACATCGTACTCCGCCAAAACAAAACTAGTTAGTAATCATATGCATGATCCTAGTTCATGTTAAGTGGCTAATGCAACACAAGCAAGGATGCAATCTAAAGGCTCGGCTATCCTAAGCATGGCATGTGAATGCTACAACTATCACGCATTCAATTTGGAATTGAAATACAATGCAGTTTGTATATGTACCGAGCCCGGTGCATGTAAACAAATGCATGGATGCACGCATGCATTGCATAAGGTATGCTAATTTAAACATGCCCTAATACTAACCATCAAAGCAGGTAAATAAAAGGGAAGAAAGACGTGGAGGTTGGAAGACATACACACCATTCACGCACACTTATTACAAATACGCCCTCACACGGAGGGACCAAAAGAATAATACAGTCCGAATAATAATCAACTATCCTAGCTAACTAATTATTACAAAACTTCTAATTTAATTAACAAATTAAATGCAAAAGGGAAAAGGCCGCAGCCCCGCCTCGAGATGCGCGAATGATGCATGTTTGACTTGCCTTGCCCGGAAACTCGATGGCATAGCACTGTTGCCTCTGTTTTCACTGCTTAGCTTCTCTGAAAATTGCACAGATCTCAGGACAGGTTCGTTGCACACTGTGGAACACCACCGGCTGGGAGGGATGGCCACCGGCCATGGGAAAAGGTCACCGGCCTCTGATGAAGGTGTCGGCCAAAAATCCCTGGCCGGTCAGCACTCTATGTAGCCGACCGGCCAAAACTTCCTGCAGAACCTGCAATTGATAGCAACAGAGGGCAAGCAGTGTATGGCATGGAATTTCAAGCAAATGTTTGCATGAACACACTCCCTATCATGCAACGGACTCAAGGGAGCATGGCCCTCGAACCCCGGGCCATCAATCACGCATTTCAATGCATGATGGCCCAAAAGCCAAGTTAGCAACTTTGATATCAAATGAAATGCAAGCACAAAACACATCAAAGGCCCCAACCTCTATCATGCTCGATCAAGAGGCAAGGGATGTATGCCAAATGCAACCTAAGCATGCGAGCTAAGTATGCAATATGAGTATGCGAACAAGCATGCAAGGCATGACACAATGCAACAACATAACATGCACAACACATTGTAACATGGCATACACAATGCAAAATGGGCTTACACCAATACAAGTTGACCTCAACCACACTCATATCAGTGGCCATAAGATGAAAACAAGACAACTCGGAATGCGTGCACGCGTGCACGCAAATCGAGGACCGACCCTCAGGCACCGAAATGCCACTCTAATGAGACATGGCGAAGACACAGAATATGATATGCAAACATGCAAAAATCAGTAGCAAAATGAGGGGGAAAACAGCCCCGAAACAAGGCGAAATGACACCCGATGCATGGAATCTCTCCCGAAATGCAAAACTAGGTACATGAAATGGCTTACAGCTATACAAAGCATGCATAATTGGTACATGGAATGAGAAGACAGAAGAAAGGAAGCCCAAAAATAAGCATTTTTACAGTCCAAAGCATGGCCAAACAGTAAGCACAAGTGGGACTAAATTAGCATACAAAAATGGCTCCGCAAGGGAGGCAATGAAGCAAGTGGAAGATGCAGAGCCCAAACAGAAAAAGACCCTTCTACAAAACTGAAGAGGGACCAAAAATATGACTACTTACAGTTTATGATAGCCCCCAAAACAGTATACAAACACACTCAAAATGTCATGCAAGATGAGGCTTTAAAGAGGCTATAACACAAAGTATACAAAATATTCATCAAACATCCAAAGACCCTTAATGAAACATGACAAGGGGGTCAAAATATGGCCACTTTCAGCTCTGATCAAGGTCGAAAAACAAAATCTTAATAAGCTAATAAATCATGCAAAAATGGGGACCAAAGAGGGGTACAATGGCAAGTGATACATGGAGGTCCCCAACAATGTTTAACCCTTCTTAAATGTTGAAGAAGGGCTCAAAATAATCCTATCTACAGTTTATGAAATGCTCCAAAACAGATCACACATAGGCTAAGAATATCATGCAAAATAATGGCATTCAAGAGGATAATGAAGCAAGTGCCAAAAAGAAGCTTCAAACTGCAATGAGCCCTTAATGAAACATGGAATATAGCTAAAAAAAATGACATTTTCAGTTTTGGTCGGAGCTCAAACCAGCAAGAAAATGGGGCTAAGCAATGGTACAAAATAAGGCCAAAAGAGAGGGGAAATGAACTTACCCTTGAAGACTACTCCTTGGCTGCCTTTTGAACTGAGAAATGGTGCCTCCAAGCCACTGAGAAGACCCTCCAAGCTTCTGGAATGGAGGTGGTGGGGTGGTGCTAGGTGTTGGTGTAGGAATGGAGCCAAGAACCATATACTTTGAGGCTAAAATGGAGAGATACAAGGGGGGAGAGTGTATGTCTCCTCTGGAATTTCATAACCTTAATTATGGAAGAGGAGAGCTTGCTTTATAGAGCCAAGGGAGTAAGACTTCTCTTAGAAGCTTCAAAACCAAGAGCCAAGATCCTCCATACACGTGTATGGAGGATCCAGTCTGTGCCCTCCAGCTGGCACAGCTGTCATCCATTCAATCTGTAGAATACTCCGGAAGGTCGTCGGCTAGCAAAATTGGCCGGTCGGCTACTTTTACTGGCCAGTCGGCCATTTATTTGGACGATCGGCTAAATGGATGGCCGATGGGTGGCTGATGAGGTCAAAAAGTGCCGGTGGATGTCTAGATTGAAGCCCCGAAAGTTATCTTTCCAATGGCGCAAACGTTGCATTAAAATTCCTCCTGTGGAAAAAGTTATGCCCATTTTGGTGAAGCCGCGCAGATTCGATCCAACCGGGATGATGCCCACCTTCAACTGATCATATCTCCCCCACCTGGACTTGGCTTTAAGAGATTCTTGAGTGCAAAATGAAGCCCCGGAAGTAAGCTTTCCAACAGTGGTGGCCTCATAGCTAAACTCCAAGTAGACGATGAATAAGCCCGATTCAGCGAGGGCTGCCGACCCTCTTCTACCGGGATTCATGCCCGAACTCTTCTCTAACTTGGTTTCTCCCTCTTCTCCTCTTCTCTTCAACTTCAAAACCCCAGTAAGGTGTTTTGAAAGATTTTTCAAAGATTTCATCTCTCTTTCATTCATCTCCACTTTTGTCCTTGCTCGGTTTACCGAAAAGCGCAACATTTATCGAAATGCGAGCGTCAGATCATCGTGGGAATTTTATTTCAAAAATGTTTTGAAAGAGAGGGTTTTACGGTTAAAAACCATCAAAAATAGTTTTGGTCCAAAATGGGGTGTGAAGTTGAGATTTGTCTCTCTCCTTGCCGAAGAAACTGGACATTTGCCCTGCACAGTTTTCTCCACCAGGTAAACCATCAGTAACGCCCAAGTCTCGAGGGCGGTCAAAAATGGCGTGTCTACAATAATGAAACCCTAGCTCCTAACAAAACAGGACAGGGAAACCCTACCCCTCCATATGGGTGTTTTGGCTCTCATTTACTTGCTATGTGCTTTTAGAGTGTGCCTCTACAGGAATGTATGTATCAGTTTGCAAGTCTGCGTATCAGGCCTGAGGGCATCAGTATTCAGAGAATTAGTTTTACCTCAGAGTATCAGATTTGGGGTAGCGATTTGGGCACAATAAACAGTGGTCAGTGTTTGAGAACAGTGTGTTTTGACCTACAAATGCCAACTATGTGTTGTTTTTATTTAAGCCATTATCCTGTCCATTTTTCTGGTTGTTTATTTCCTTATTATGCTTTATTTATCTTTTTGTAAGGTAGTTTAGCACAATTGCATCTGACTAGGCAGATATTCCCCGAGCACTCTGGGTTAGAGGTCGAAGACTTAATTGATCCGAGGATCTGATAAACGGGCAACCAGTGTTCCACTAAGCTTTCTCTTGTCTGGCTATTTGGTATGCAAAGCTGGAGGACTCTGTCAAGAGAAACTGGGAAGAGATGGCTGAGGCCTTTATTGCTCAATACTCCTATAACACGTAGATCGAGGTCACAACTCTTGATCTCGAGACAACCAGACAAGAGCCGAAGGAGAGCTTCTCCGATTTTGTGACCCGTTGGAGGGCCAAGGCCTCGATGATGACCATCAGGCCCATTGACAAAGATCAGATACGGATGGTTGTGTGCAACCTCCAGCCTAAGCTCATGCAAAAGATGATCATCCTCCCCCTACCCACCTTTACAAATTTACATGAGATTGGGGTGCAGATCGAGGACGCAATGAAACAAGGTCTGATTGACCATGAGAGAGAGCAGCCCAAGAGGGCATTCAACCGCAGTACGAATGCAGGCACAAGCAGTGCTGCAGCTGCCAGATCTTCAGATGTAGGAATGGTCACCACCACCACTCCAAAAACCCTTGCAGCTACACCCTTACCGATGTGTCTAGAAGTAGCTCGCAAATAGCCAGATACGCACCTCGAGGTCAGAGAACCTTCACCCCACTATGCATGCCTTTGTCCAAAGCTTTGGGGGTTTTGATCAAGAAAGGGCACTTGAAGCTCCTAGAGCCGCGACCCTTACCAGAAAAACTTCTTCCCTCCTATAACCCAACAAAGTACTGCGGCCTTTCACCAACAGCATGGTCACGAAACTGACCAGTGCTTTCGATTGCGTTATGAGATTCAGGATCTCATTGACAACAGGGTGATCGTGCCTCCAAAGAAACCGAATGCCACAACCAACCCTCTCCCACCACATAACCAAGCTCCACCTCCCAAATGCATCAACCTAATCCAAACTAGGGTTGTGTCATACGACCCTAGCATATACATCACCTCTTCCCACCTACCCAAGCCGGAGGTGTTCATTCCTGACAGCACGGATTTGTACATGTTGGACATTTCCCAAACCCAACCAGAATCGGTGGTGGTGACTACCGAAGATAGAGCAGGGATCACTTTGGGAGTAGAGAGGAATGAGAATTCAGAGCCTGAGGGGTCTGCGAGTCTTGAGTATGACCCAAGCGGTTATATCACATCAACGGATCAGCCTAAGCCAGGGGTAGAATTACCAGTGGGGGCAGCAATCTATGTAGTTTGAGAGGGTGGACCTAATCAGGGGCTAGATGACCTAGCGAAACTGGAGGAGGATATCGCAAATCTACAATTATTCAATGAACAAGATCTGGGAGATGTGACTATCAACTGGTTTGATTTGGAAGAGTCAGCAGAAGCTACGGGATGGCTCAGCGACGAGTCGGATGTTATTGAGCAACCTTAGCCAAAGCAAGGTCCGTCAAACACGAGGACATCAACAGTGGCCAGAATGTCCGAGAACCAGAATGGACCGCTGGAGAGCACCGGTGTTAAGAATTTTGCTCGGGATCAGAGCATTTTCGGTACAGAAAATGCTGAACAACAGACTACACTGAAGCAATTTGAGTAGGAAAAGATCGAAGATCTAGAAAGGGCTAGAAAGGCCAAAGCCCCTGAGGGGACAGAAGGTGTTGTGCGCACAGAAACAGTCATAACGGAACCAGATAGCTGCTTGTCAATGGCCGACGGTATGTGGTGGGAAGATGACGACCTATGTCTTGCCCACACTAATGAAGATTGGGGTGAGACCCAACCGAATGATACCTGGTATGTGGGAGAGGTGGACCACATGACCAGGAGTGGGCGGTATTTCAAGCCTCCACACCTGGATCAACTAGAGGCGTCCGGGAAGGACAAGGAGGAGAAGAGGCAGAAAGAAAAGCTACTCAAGGAGGAGGTTGTGCTAAAACAGCTCAAGAAAATCCAAGCAAACAACTCTATCTGGGGACTGCTCATGGTCTCAAGAGTTCATAGACAGGCTGCCCTTTCTGTGATGGACAGGGCCAAGCTATCAATCGAAACAACGCCTGAGCAGTTGGTGGAAATGATCTTTCTGGGAGGAGCTTCCCCAACGTTGACCTTCATTGACAAGAAATTGCCGCCTGAGGGCTCAGAACACAACAAACCACTCTACATCGCTGTGGAATGTAGAGATAAATGGATACCAGTAGTTCTTGTTGACACAGGATCTTCCATCAACGTGTATCCGTTGAGGATGTCATATGCAATCGGGTTGAAGCTTGTGGATTTTGTGCCAACTAACCAGGTGATATGGTCATATGATAACACCAGTAGAGAAGTGATGGGGACTGTGCAGATTCGGACTCAGGTTGGTCCAAGACAACACAATATTGGCTTTCATGTCTTGGACATTCCTGCAACCTTTAATCTACTCCTAGGGCGGCCGTGGCTGCACCAGGTGAAAGCAGTCTCTTCCACCCTACACCAAATGTTGAAATACCCCCACGGGAAAGGGGTGGCCATTGCTTTCGGGAATTCTTCAATCCATCTGCCGCCAAAGGTTTCTACACCAGTTTTGGACATTGAACATGGCGCAGAGGATGTGTTTTTGTCAAGATTTACCCTAGCCGAGGCTTGGGTTGTACAGAACATACTGGCTATTGACGTGGGGATATATGTCAGTGCCCAGTCCTTGTACCTCATGAACAAGCTCCAGCACATCCTCAAGATGGGATTAGGGAGAAGTGGCCGAAAAGGAATAGCAACATCAGCCAAAGTGCCGCATAACCCACATACCTTTGGTTTAGGTTGTCTGCCTACCAAGGAGGACTGGGTGAGGAAAGAAAAAGAGATGGCCAAAAGGGCCAAAGCAAAGCAAAGTGAGAAGCCTTATGAGTTGGTGCATCGGCCCATCCAGGGTACCCTGAACGGACGCTTTGTCCAGGAGGGAGAAAACTTTTCGTTCTGCGGCTTCCCAGAACCATGGCTAAATGTAGAGAGGCGGCGGTTGTCGGGATTCAAGATTTTCTTTGACTTGCAATTGTCTGGGGATGATGTTGCTGAGAAGCAGACAGACCCACCAACTGAGGTTGAACAGTGCAGAGAGGAGGATTCCGAGAGCGCAGATATTGAAATGGGGGTAGCACTAGCTTGTCCACTTTCAAATCCTCCAATCATACATGAGTGCTTGGGGGATAACTTTCGGTGTCCATGATCGGGAATGAAACGGTTGTGAGCCCATCTTCAAACATTCTGGAAGCATCCATCGCACCCTCCCTCGTCTGGCAATACGAGGAGGGCTTCTTATCGAGCAGCACCGGGTCAGGTAGTGAGCCAGAATCTGATTCCACTAAGTCTGTGGAATCGAAATCAGGTTCCATTTCGTCTGAGTCTGAGTCCGGTATTCTTGGGGGTGACAACCCGGATGCCACAGTCCTGTCTAGGTTATCTTTTTCTTTTTCCTTTGAGTCTATTGTAACAAAGGAATCAGGCGATCTGGAAGTGATTAATGAGAATGGAATAGCTGTGGCTTCCGAGTACTTTTCTGTGCCCTTAATTTATTGCATTAATCAAGACTTTCAAAATTTTGATGAAAACGACGAGGAAGAAATTCCTCCGGTTTTGCAATATTTGCTTGATTAAGAGCAGAGAGGTTTGTAAAACCTTTGGTTGATGAAATCACCCAAATTAATGTTGGTACTGAGAAGGACCCGTGGCTAGTCCAGATCAGGTCCACGTTGTCTTCGGAGGAGTGCGAGCGCTTAGTCGCTTTGTTAAAAGATTTCAAAGATGTTTTCGCGTGGTCCTACGAAGATATGCCTGGAATCGATCTTGAGATTGTACAGCACCGGATCCCTTTTGACCTAGAGGCCCGACCTGTTAAGCAGAAGCTCAGAAGGATTCGCCCCGACTGGGCTCTCAAGATCAAAGAAGAGGTCACCAAGCAAATTGACGCAGGGTTCCTGTTGGTATCCGAATACCCAACTTGGTTGGCCAATATAGTTCCAGTGCCAAAAGGACGTCAGAATTCAAGTATGTGTGGATTTCAGGGATTTGAACAAAGCCAATCCGAAGGAATTAGTGGACTTTACTGCTGGGCATGCATTGCTCTCGTTCATGGATGGGTTTTCTGGCTACAATCAGATATTGATGGCACCCGAAGACCGGGAGAAGACTGCTTTCACCACCCCGTGGGGAACCTATTGTTATAGGGTGATGCCATTTGGGCTGAAGAACGATGGGGCTACATATCAACAGGCTACGACCACAATTTTGCATGATATGATCCATAAAGAGGTTAAGGTGTACGTGGACGACATGATTGTCAAGTCCAAAGAAAGAGAGGGCCACTACACCGCTTTGTAGAAATTCTTCCAAAGGATCAGAGAGTATCGACTGCGGCTGAATCCTCAGAAGTGTACCTTTGGTGTTACAGCAGGGAAAATGCTGGGGTTCTTGATCCCACAGAGAGGTATCAAGGTCGATCCTTCCAAAATCAAGGCCATCTTAGAAATGTCACCACCGAGGACTGAAAAGGAGGTGCGAGGCTTTCTGGGTAAAGTGCAATTCATAAGATGGTTTATTACAAAATTAACCTTGACTTGTGAACCACTCTTTGGTCTCCTGAAGAAAGGAAAGAAATTCCAATGGGACGGCCGATGCCAAGCTGCTTTTGAACAGATGAAGCAATATTTACAGAACCCACTTGTGTTGTCACCACCTGAGCCAGGAAAATCGTTGATTCTGTACCTTTCAGTGACTGAAACTACAATAGGCCGTATGCTTGCACAGGAGTCTGAGGACAGAGTGGAGAAAGTTATCTACTACCTGAGTAAGAAAATGCTGGATTACGAGACCCGCTACACTCCGCTGGAGAAGACTTGTCTGGCCTTGGTATAGGCTACCAAGAAGCTACGGCACTACCTATTAGCTCACTCTGTAATACTGGTTTCGAGATTAGATCCCATCAAATATCTCTTCGAGAAACCAACACTTACGGGTAGGCTAGCCCGTTGGTTGCTTCTGCTTGCCGAATTCGATCTGAAGTACATGACACGCAAGTCAGTGAAAGGGAGAGCGGTAGCAAAGTTCCTAGCCTATCACTCAGTGGATGGGGATGAAGTAGTTGAGTATTTGTTCCCAGACGAGACCATTCTGCATGTCGAAGAAGAGACTTGGACGATGTACTTTGACGGAGCGTCAAACCAATATAGGTATGGGATAGGGGTGTTGCTGATAGCACCCGACAATTCCTGCATAGCTCCAGCATTCAAACTCCGGTTCAGAGTGTCGAACAATGAGGCAGAATATGAGGCATGTATTGCCGGTTTAGAAGCCGCCCTAGAACTAGGGGTAAAACGGTGGGATGTCATCCCGAACTCGAACCTTGTTGTATCTCAAGCTAAAGGAGATTGGAAAGTTAAAGAAGAAAAGATGAGAATCTATCACCAGACCTTGGACGTGCTGATTCCTCGGTTTGAGAAGCTGAACTTCGTTCATCTGTTAAGAGAGAACAACAGGTTCGCTGATTCATTAGCAACTCTATCTTCTATGATAAACATCCCTTTCGGAGTCTGGATACGTCCGATCATTATTGAACAGACATTCGTATCGGCCTACGAGCTGATTGCTGCCATAGATGAGGTACAAGATGAGAATCCCTGGTATTACGATGTCTAGAACTTCTTAGAAAAGGAAGCGTATCCACCAGAGGCAAATGCCAAAGATAATAGGGCAATTCGAAGAATGGCTGCTCAGTTCATTGTCTGCAGGGGTAAACTGTACAAGAGAGGTCATCTCAGGATGCATAAACTGTGTGTTGATGCTGAGGAATCCAATCGCCTGATGGAGGCCATCCATGGAGGAGAGTGCGGAGCGCATATGAATGGGGTGATGCTATCCCGGAAGATCCTTAGACAGGATTATTACTGGTCCACCATGGAGGAGGATTGTATTGGCTTTGTCCGACGATGCCACAAATGTCAGATCCATACAAACCGCATGAACCTCCGCCGTCGAGGCTGTACAATATGACTTCGCCATGGCCATTTTCAGTCTGGGGGATTGATGTGATTGGGGTTATCACTCCAAAAGGGTACAACGGGCATGAGTACATTCTGGTAGCGATAGACTACTTCAGGAAGTGGGTTGAGGCCCAATCTTATGCAGTGTTGAAGGCATCGCATTTCGCTAAGTTCATCAGGAACAACATCATCTGTCGCTACGGGGTTCCAAATGAGATTATTTCGGATAATGGTTCCCACTTCAAGAAGGAGGTGATCGATTTGTTGGAGAAGTATAACGTGGCTTTTCATAAGTCATCTACATATCGGCCACAGACCAACGGAGCAGTTGAGGCCGCCAACAAGAACATCAAGCATATACTGCAGAAGATGGTGGAAACCTACCGGGATTGGCCAGATAAGTTGCCATTTGCCCTGTAGGGCTACTGGACTTCAATTCGAACTTCTACTAGGGCAACTCCGTATTCCTTAGTTTATGGGATGGAGGCTGTCCTCCCTATCGAAGTTGAGGTTCCATCATTATGGGTATTGGCTGAGTGTCAGATAGCTGGGGCAGATTGGCAGCAGAGCAGCTTCGAAGAACTCATGCTGTTAGATGAGAGAAGGCTGAAAGCACTGTATCATGTTCAGGGTTATCAATGAAGAATTGCCAGGGCTTTCAACATGAAGTTTAAGTCCAGGAATTTGAAAGAAGGGGATCTTGTGCTCAAAGACAACCGAGCTCCCATCCACGACCCTAGGGGTAAGTTCAGACCCAATTGGACTGGCCCTAACATCATCAAGTCTATCTAGTCGAGTGAAGCTGTCATTTTGATGGCCTAGATGGCCTAGAGTTCTCCCAACTAATCAACATGGACAAGTTGAAGAAATATTATTCCTGAGTGGCTCGCTAGGCCGAAAACCCGAAAGGGCGACCCAGGCAAAAATTAGAGCATAGAAAATTTGAAATAATAAAAACTGAGCTCGCGAGGTTGAAAACCCAGAAAGACCGGCCTTGGAAAAAGTTAGAGTGCAAAAGGAGAATGTTAATACACAAGTGAACCCAAGCCGAACTACGTAAGGCTTGATTCCCGTCTTTGGGATACGTAGGCAACTTCATTTTGAAGTCTAGCCATAAACACTTCCTTGATCAACTTTGTCCATCTGATCATGTTGGCCATCTTTGTCTATTTTGCATTCAAGAGCTCGGTTGTGATCTCCAGTGCAGTGCTATTTAGACTAGGGGCAACTTTCCAGTTGCTATGGATCTGGGGTTGTACATCTCAATGATAGATCTCGGGCATGTCCAATTGTGATCCATATCGAAAATGGTCTTGAAAAGTTTTAATAAAAGTTGATTTTGCTCAAATTAGTCTTTTTACAACTTAGACCATTTTTGGACCAAACGGAAAATTTTCAGTACCCACAACCTTCAATTACATTGATTTTAGTACAGAGTTTTCCTACTCTTTAATACAAATTGAAGTTGCTTTTTATTACATTCATAATGAAAACTTGAAGGTACTGATTAAAGCAAATAAATTCGGGGCATAATCAGGTGCTCCTGCGTCCCCTCCCAGAGCTAGTGGAAGCCTCTGATGCCGAAGTAGGCCCGACCTGCGCCTCCTCATTAAGCTAAGCTATGCACTTGTCAGGGAGGGTGCAACTAAAAGTGGGAGCGGGGGCTAGAAGCTCTCTCGTCCTCCATGCTGTGGCATACCAAGCTAGCTGTGCACCTCGGACTAGAAAGGCAGCAGGGTACTCTATCCCTTACTCTGGGCAAGTCTGATCATGACCGAACTGGCGCCGGAGTCGAAATGGGAAGTAAAGGACACAGTAAGTCAGGCCGATCAACTGAATCCCAGGCTGGTGAGTCATGCTGTAGCTCATCGCCGGTAGATTAAGCTAGGGGCAGCGCCAAGCAATATCAAGAGCAGTCAAACTGTGCATCCATTCGCACCGCCATCCCTCATCTGAGGCATCGACTAGACGTTGTTGGAAGAAATAGCTGTGAACTGAATATACTAGGCATGAGTCCACAACCTTCAGTTTATCCATCAACCATATCTGGGGAGGGATGCAAAATGAGAGATTAAAGAATAGAGAGGTGTATGTGGAGAGAAAAGTGAGAAAAGGGTTTTGAGAGAAAACCGAGCCTGAGGGCCGAGTGATGTGAGAAAGGGTGGGAAACATTACCTGCAGCAGTAGTGGACTCCCTGCGAATCTAGTCGTCTCTCGGTGATGGAAAGCGTCCAAACCCATCAACGTCTCAGCTAGTGTCATGGCGATACAGCTCTTGCCCTCTTTCAAGCCCTCGGCAACCTCAATCAAACGGGTGCCAAAACCACCAGAGCCTGGGGCAAGCAAGAAATGTGACAACATGCACAAGCAAAGCGCATGTCACCGAAAGCCCTGCCAATCATGGTCACCGCGGTCGCCGGCATCAGAAAACCGACGAACCAAACTTGGAATGTCTAGTATTTGGTCACAAATCAATGACTGACCATCATGCAAAGTAAACCCACACATCCATCCTAAGGCTTGGACGTGGCCGAAGCGAAGCTGGGGCAAGATTTCTTCGTTGCACTCGGATTCCATCAAAACTTGGAAATCTTCGAAAGTGGGACATATCTCTTGTCCGCCAAAGCTAAAGACGTGAGTTACCAGATTCCAACATCTTGCCGCGGCATGAAGGAACGGAAAACGCAGCGGGGTGCGACTCAACATGAATAGTGCATTTATGCCGAAGCCCCAGAAATTCAACTTTTCCAAGCCATCCAAGTTGGCAATCCAATTTGTGAGATTTTGGAGAAGGAATCCTTCCATTTTTGGTGCAAAATTGAGTTAAAATGAGGGAACTACGAAGCTGTAACCTTTATGAAGGATAAGGCACTATTTGGAGGACAAGTGTCAAAAAACTGGAGGTCCCCAGGCCAAGTGGTCGGCCGACCACTTTTGTCGGTCAGCCAGTTAGTTTTTCTGGTCGGCCAGCTACTTTTCTGGTCTGTAGAGCAAAAAACTGGTCGGCAGGCTCCTTTGATGGTTGGCCATGTCCAAAAAGTGGTTTGCAGCCCTTTTCTTATCTCCAAAAAGGAGTCTCTAACTTTCCCGTGTGGAAAGGTTGTTCACCGTCCGAGTTTACCTCTGTTTCGGATGCATTCAGTCGCTTTGATTGTCCAAAATGCATTTGCTTATCGAGTTGTTAAGTTTTGCTTATCGAGTTGTTGCTCTTTGCTTATCGAGTTATTGCTCTTTTCTTATCGAGTTGTTGCTCATTGTTTATCGAGTTGTTAATTTGTTTAACGAATTGTTTTTGCTTTAAGTTGTTTAGTTTGTTGCATCGGTTCACTACCTGACTTGGCAATACATGAATGTTCAGTTTCCATTCAATCTCATTTTTGTGCAAAATGGTGCGATGCGATGCTTAGAATACAAATACAACACTTTTTGAACAAAAAAGTCATTTTCATTCCATCATAGCTTCTCTTTTTACAACATTTTACAAAAGGGTACAAGTTTTGAAGAAAATAAAACTGCCTAAGCTGTACAATGTGCTACAACTATATGCAAAAAGAAAGATAAAGCAGGAACATCTGCATCGGTGCTATTAAGCTGAAGACTGAGAGGCCCTCTTCACCCTCTTCGGCTAAGCAGCCTCTGCACCACCGCTGTTGGCACCACCATCTGAATCGGAGCCATCGTCCTCGAAATCCTCCTTGACGTCACCTCTGCCCTCAGAACCGGAACCAGAGTCATCATCTCTGCCTGTGGATGTCTCCGACTGAGGATGCGCAGACTCTCCTCCTCGCTGGACTCGTCATCATATCCAACAGGTGCTCTGCGTCCTCCTCGGCTGCGTGCTGAGGCTCCTCTCCTAACTGCTCGAGAAGACCTGGATGGCCCGGTCTGCAGAGGCGGGACCTGAAAAGGACAGTTTGAATGCATCAGCCAGTATGTATATCAGATGTAGACGCAAGAATGATACATAGAGTGGGTGCATGCAGATGTAGTATGTGAATATGATGTGTCAGATGTGCTCTACTCATGCAATGAATCAATGCAGCGAAATGTTCAGTTTCCATATGTCATCAGAAGAATGATAAATACCAAGAAATTGAAAAGTACCCAAACGCAAGAGGCGTACAGCAACGCCTCCCTCCGCAGGACCATGCTCTCGAGTAAGGCCACCACTCCGAGCAACCCCTTAGTATACTCTCTGGGAGGCTACAAATTCAAGTTCAAGTCATTAGTGAATGAATGAATATCTAAATATCTGAGTGATAAATGAAAACTGTAAAGCATACCGGTGGTGAGTCAGGGTCACTGACGTATCGATGATCCGGTAGTGGATGCTCCCGTGGAAACGGGTATGATGTCCCATACTGCCAGCCCATCAGCTCGGTCAGAAAATCTGGCCACCCAGCGTACTGGAAGTCGAGGCCATCCCTCTAGCCCCACCCCTCGATGTACCGGCCCTGCTAGTCAAAGGGACGTCTGCAGCTCGAGCGCGACTCGATGATGGCATATCAGCAACCCTCCTTGTAAGGGTACAGACACCTGTCAGTGGAAGCATCAAGTATGTATGGCGGTATGTCGCGTACTCCCCCTCCTCCAAGAACAGAACTGCGTCAACACCCAGCATAAGGTCGTCGACCTCTCAGGGAGTAAGGCGCTCCGTGGACCGCATGTCTAGTGGAGGCAGTGAGGGGATATCCTGAGTGGCATTGCCCATCGTCTAACACATGAAGCGATCCCTAAGAAACTAGGCCCTGTCGACTAGTCCCTCAAACAAAACCCTATATCAGGAGTGCCCCATGCCCTGACGAACTGGAACCGAGAATATCCGGGCATCTCCAGCCAAGGCTGCCAAGTGATCTGTGGATAGCAATTGCATAAACTTATTATATGTCATAAATATGCAAGATGAATCAAAGCTGAAAACATGAAGAACTGAGAGTTCTGGTTTACCTCGGTCGCCCACCATGTCAAAGTACTGTCAAAGATAGGGTAGAGTCTCCTGGGGCCTGGACCGGCACCGACCCTCAAATCTGCGTTAATAAGGAATCTCGAGAGTTGCCTCAACCTCAAGCTCAGGGGCTAGTGTCGGGAAGTAGGCGTAAACCCACAGCTGTGAAAGGCAAGACAGTGGCTGTTAGAATACAGAATGTATAGAAAATGCAGAACGTTGAGTGCAGAATGCGAAACATAGAATGTACAGAGAATACAGAATGCAAATACAGAATGTACAGAAAATGCAGAATGCTGAGGGCAGAATGCAGGGTACATAATATAATGTGTGCAATGTGTGCCGTGTGCAGTGTACAGATAATGAAAAGCAGAAATGTAACTCAAGAGGGCAGAATGTACCTCTCAGGCTCGCTAGTAGCCACCTACTATGGTCCCCCGCTCGCGGGAGGTCGCGCTCATGTAGCAATAAAGGGTAGCGAGGCTAGGGCCACCCCAATCAAAGTGTCGGACCTGTGATAGGTCTACCAGAGCACTTAGCAGATAAAGCCCGACTGTGTTTCCCCTTGTCGGAGAATAGAGTGGTCCCGAGTAAGAAAATCAAAACCCCCGGACATACTGTTCTATCTCCTTAATAGTCTCGGGCATAGTCCTCCTGTACTGCTCGGCGAACCAGGTGTACCTGACCCTACCTGATGATCTGTCGGTCGGCGGATGGGCTCCGACCAGATAAGTCCAAGCCGCTTCCTATTCACCCATATCTGCATCGTATGGGATCGGTCGGCCCGCCACGTCGAGGCCCGTCAGTATGGAGAAGTCATACGGAGTCATCGTCATGTCTCCCGTGGCAGAAAAATGAAAGGAGTTTGTGGTGTCCCACCATCTCTCTACTAATGCGCCCAGAAGGGTCCTGCTCGCCGAATGACGCGACAACCCCATGCAAAATAGGCCAAACCCTGCCTCATCCACAATATGTCAAATGGCATCCGAGAGCTCTATGTACCACTCCCTCGCAATAATCGATCCATACCCGGGGTGAAACAGAATGATACCTGCATATAGAATGAACAGATGTGTTCAGTTTCAAAATAAACATGATGTTATGTATGAGCCATGTGCAAATTGAAAAGAATGGTGTGTTATGAACTGCGTGTTCAGATTGAGCAGTGTTGTGAGCCATGTGCAAATTGAAAAGAATGCTGTGTTATGAACTGTGTGTTCAGATTGAGTAGTGTTGTGATCCGTGTGCAAATTGAGAAGAATGCTGTGTTATGAACTACGTGTTCAGACTGAGCAGTGTTATGAGCTGTGTGCAAATTGAAAAGAATGTTGTGTATGAACTGCGTGTTTAGATTGAGCAGTGTTGTGAGCCGTGTGCAAATTGAAAAGAATGTTGCGTTATGAATTGTGTGTTCAGATTGAGCAAAAATTGCATTATGAACTGTGTTCAGATTGAGCAAAAATTACGTTATGAACTGCGTGTTCAGATTGAGCAAAAACTACATTATAAACTGTGTTCAGATTGAGCAAAAGCTGTGTTATGAACTGTGTGTTCAGATTGAGCAAAAACTGCGTTAGGAACTGTGTGTTCAGATTGAGCAAAAATTGCATTATGAACTATGTGTTCAAATTGAGCAAATCCTGCGTTATGAACTACGTGTTCAGATTGAGCAAATCCTGTGTTACGAACTGTGTGTTCAGATTGAGCAAAAATTACATGATGAACTGTGTGTTCAGATTGAGCAAATCCTACGTTATGAACTGTGTGTTCAGATTGAGCAAAAACTGCGTTCTGAACTGTGTTCAGATTGAGCCAAATACTGCGTTATGAACTGTGTGTTCAGAATGAGCAGAATACTGCATTATGAACTGTGTGTTCAGATTGAGCAAAATATCGCGTTATGAAATGTGTGTTCAGTTTGAGCAGAATACTGTGTTATGAACTGTGTGTTCAGATTGAACAGTGTGCTATGTTATGAGTTGTGTGCCCAAAAAGTGCTATGTGCCCAAAATGAGCTATGTGCCCAAAAAGAGCTGTGTCCCCGAAATGAGCTGTTTGCCCAAAATGAGCTGTGTGCCCGAAAAGAGCTATGTGCCCGAAATGAGCTGTGTGCCCGAAAAGAGCTGTGTGCCCAAAATGAGTTGTGTGCCCAAAATGAGCTGTGTACCCAAAAAGAGCTGTGTGCCCAAAAAGAGCCGTGTGCCCAAAAATGTGTTGTCTGCCCAAATGAGCTGTGTGTCCAAAAAGAGTTGTGTGCCCAAAATGTGTTGTGTGCCAAAAATGAGCTATGTGCCCAAAAAGAGCTGTGTGCCCAAAATGAGCTATGTGCCAAAATGAGCTGTATGCCCAAAAAGAGCTGTGTGCCTAAAAATGTGTTGTGTGCCCAAATGAGTTGTGTGCCCGAAATGAGTTGTGTGCCCAAAATGAGCTCTGTGCCCAAATGAATAGAGTGTTGTGTTTCGAGCTGCGTGCCAAATGCACAGAATATTGTGGTGTGAGCTGCGTGCCAAACGAACAAAGTGTTGTGTTGTGAGCTATGTGCCAAATGAACGGAATGCTATGTCGTGAGCTGTGTGCCAAGTGAGCAAAGTGTTATGTTGAGAGCTATGTGCCCGTATGAACCGGATGCTGTGTGCAAGTTATGTTCAGAACATGCAGAAGTACTATGTATGAGAATGTGTTCAGAACGAGCAGATAAAATACATAGTGAAAGCATGAAATGTGCAAGATATGCAAAATACTTCGCAGGAAATGCAAAGGTGAAGTATGTACCTCTTGCACGTGATGAGATAGATGATACTCCGGCTCCCGTAGCAGCAAGTCTGCGGGCGCTCGTCGCGCGAAGTCGGTAAAATGATGGAAGGTACAAGGAGGAAGGATATGCTCCTATGGGTGGTACCTCTCCGGGTCGAACGGCCGAATCCTCGGAGGCAACGGTATAATGTTGGGCTCATCCTCTACTCTCGAAGAGCCTCCGCCATACGGAATATCGTCAGCCATCTGAAGAAATCTGCAAAAATGAGCAAAATGGGCCAAAATTTCAAAAAAAATCAAAAAAAGTCAACTCTCGGGAAGAGAAAAAGTCAACAAAAGTCAATGCCCTGGAAAAGGTGCTAAACTTCGAGACAAACATACCTCAAGTGGTGAAAATGGAGAAAGAAGCTCCGAAAACAAATTCTAATTGGTTCAAAACGAAGAGAATCGAAAGTTTTCGCTAAACAACTTCACGTGGGGCGTTGGAAAACGTGTATAAAGTGCAGATCTGAGAGGGAAAAGGGTTAGGGATGAAGTGAAATGTATTTCGGCCTTAGAGGTGTGAGCAAAAGTGATTTGGAGTTGTGTACTTAAAGATCCGGACCTGAAAAGACCAATCTGTCCCTGTTTTGCTAAACTGGTCGGCCAACCAGTTTTTCTAGTCAACTGACCACTTTTGTGGTCAACAACTAGTCAGTCATTGTTCTAGGTGGTCTCCAAGGTCCCATTGCCCTCTCTGTGTGTTTTGGTGATGATTGGAGTCCTCGGCTCTCGAGAAAGTGTAAGGAAAGTACACTTTTCAGCTCAAAATCGTCCCCGCGGGAATTTCGATTCAAGTCTTCGATGTGTGGCTCATCAATTACTCGTCAAGAGCAAGGTGTATCCTTTTGAGTACTTTGTGACCCTTCCGAGAGGTAACTCGGGGGTTCAGGTTAAATTGCTCGCATTAAGATTTGTATCTCCTTTTTCAGTATTTTGCTTCAAACGTACTTTTGGAGTTGCACATTTCAAATACATCCTTATGCACATCACTTGTTGCATTGTAATGCACATCACTTCTTGCATTGTTTTGCACACCACTCGTCGCATTGCTATGCACGTTTCTCTCGTATTGTTAGGCACACTTTATTTGCGTTGTCACGCGCATTTTTCTTGCATTGTTTTACACTCATTCCTATCGCATTGTTATGCGTCACACTTAGGTTGCATTATCATGCACCCCTCCATCGCATTGTGTAGACACCCCATTTTTGACCGACCTTAAGACTCAGACGTCACCGATTGAGCGCTTGGTGATGTTGCATATTGTGCTCGTTTTGAGGTTGCGGAGTCCCGGCTGCGAGCCTTGCCTCCGGACTTCCGGACTCTTTTGTGCTTTGCCTTGGTTTGCGAACCAAGCCCTGTTTTCTCTGTTTTCTCTTCCTGAAGGGAGGGAGAGGTCTCGTAGACCATCTCTCAGTGGCCGTAGGCAACATTTTGTGGTCGTAGGCCATTTTTCCCGTTTGGAGCCCAGTTTTCGGTTTTCAGCGCCGTTAGCCGTGTGCCTCGGTTCGGGACCGCTTAACCACCTCCGTCTGCTCCGATTTTTGGCACACACCTTATTTCCTCCCTTTTGAGGGAAACTGTGGCCTGAGAGACCACCTTCGTGGCCAAAATCCCGTTTTCGGTTTTCGGAGCCGTCGGCCGTGTGCCTCGGTTAGGGACCACTTAACTACCTCCGTTTGCTCCGGTTTTTGGCGCACACCTTGTTTCCTCCCTTTTGAGGGACACTGTGGCCTGGGAGACCAACTTCGTGGTCGTAGGCCATTTTTCCCGTTTGGAGCCCGGTTTCCGATTTTTCGGAGCCGTCGGCCGTGTGCCCCGGTTCGGGACCGCTTAACCACCTTCTTTTGTTCTGATTTTTGGCACACACCTTATTTCCTCCCTTTTGAGGGACACTGTGGCCCGAGAGACCACCTTCGTGGTCAAAACGCCACTTGTGAATTTTTCCCCCTTGTTTTGCTCCATTTAAATTGGTTTTCCCCCCTCTTTTTTCCCCCCTTTTTTTCCCCCTCTTTTTTTCCCCCCTTTTTTGGGTTTCAAAATGAGTTCCCCTATATAATACACCCTTGAGCTCCATTTTTAAGGGTTAGACACTTTTGGCTTAGGCTCATAACCCTCCTCCTCCTCCATAACTCTCCATTTTCATGTTCAAACATCCATTTTCTTGCACCATTTGCACTACAACCCCTAGCCTATCACCTCCATTACTCATTTCAGTACCTTGGAGGACATTTGAAGAGGTTGAAAGCTCATATTTTTGGACTAAAAGCAGCTGGAAAGTTGTTCTTCAAGGGTGAGTCCCCATTTCCCTTAAACTTGCACTTTTTTGCATGATTGTTTAGCTTTACTTGCAAGTATTTTTGGACTTCGAGGCAAACTGAAAAAGATCATATTTTGAGGTCATCTTCATTGTTTATTAATAACTTTTTGCTGTTTGAAGTCTTCTTCTCCCCCTTTTTTCTTTACCTCTCTTTTAGGGCCTATTCTTGCATGATATGTTAGCCCTATTTTTAAGCATTTATGGGCTCCAAGACAAACTGTAAAGTGGCTTTTTTTGAGCCCTTCTTCAACTTTGTTGAAGGGCTCTTCACTGTTTGAGGCTTCCATCTGTCACTTGCCTCTTTATCCCTCTTTTGGCCTTATTTTTGCATGTTTTGTTAGCTCCTTGTGCTTGTATTTTTGGGCTATGGTATGAACTGTAAATAGCATTATTTTGACCCCCTCTTCATGTTTGATTCAGGGAATTTTGCTGTTTGCGCCATCCTTTTTGTACTTTGTGTTTAGACCTCTTTTTTAGGCCTTATTTTGCATAGTATTTTAAGCTTGCTTTTGCACTATTTTGGGTTTGATCACAAACTGTAAAAGGTCATATTTTGGGCCCCTATTCAACATTGTTGAAGAGACCTCATCTGTTTGGGGCCGGCAGCCATCACTTCCTTCTTTGTCCCCCTTTTGGCCCATTTCTTGCATCATAGTTTAGCTATACTTGTGTTCGTTTTTGTGGTTTGTCATAAACTATAAAACATCATATTTTGGGCCCCTATTCAATATTGTAGAATGGCCCTTCTCTGTTTAGGGTCAGTAGCTGCTACTTGCTTCATTATTTCGCTTTCGGGGCCATTCTCGCATGCTAGCTTAGCCCCATTTGTGTCCACTGTTTGGCCTTTCTTAAAACAGTAAATATGACTTTTTTGGGTCTGTCTTGATTCTTTATTTACACTTCATGTTCAAATAATGCATGCATTGCATAGCCATAGGTCATTCCGTATGTCTAATTTCATGTTTCGGGACTTATTCCATGCATCGGGTGCCTTTTTGCCATGTTTTCGGACTGTTTTGCATCACTTTTTGCTACTGAAATTTGCATTCTAGTATGCCATATTCCATGTCTTGTTAGAGTGGCATTCCGTGCCTTAGGGTCGGTCCTCGGTTTGCGTGCACGTGTGCACGCATTTCAGGTGTCTCATTTTCATCTGATGGCCTCCTATGTGAGTGTGGCTGAGGTCCACTTGTGTTGTTGTAAGTCCATTATGCATTGTGTATGTCATTTCATCCCATAGCATTGTGTATGCTAGGTTGTATGTTAGCGCATTGTGTATGCCATGTTACCTCGTGCATCGTGCATGCCATTTCATAGCATTTTGCATGATTAGGTTGTATCTTAGTTGCATTCATGCATGTCATGCATATTGCATTGTGTTCGGGATAGGAGTTAGCCCGAGCACGGGAAACGAGGTACGTTTCGTACTCCGAGTGACGGAACGTGTCTCAATTCCCCAGTCGTCGACACTCCGGATTATCCATGATGGAGTTAGGTCTTGTTGTGTTTTCATGTGCATTCATTTCATATTGAATTGTGCAATCCAACTCCTCGGCCATCATGCATCGAGATGCGTGATTGGTGGCACGAGGATCGAGGCATGCATACATTTGTGAAAATACATTGCCTTGCCCCTTTCCTGCACTCTATTGCAGCAAATCAAGAATCAGCAGTTTTCCGGGGCTTGGCGCACTTTCCAAAAACCATTGCAAAACAGAGGCTAATTGGGGCATCACAGTGGATTTCCGCGCGAGGGCAACCCGGACATGCATCATTCATCATCTGAAGAAGAGTCAAGACAGTCCCTGGCTTGCATGCCAGTTTATTGTTTTTCTTAGTTAATTTGATAATTAATTAGGAATTTGTACATATTCGGACTGTATTATTTGGACTGTATTATTTCGACTGTACTATTTATTCGGACCCTCTGCGCGAGGGCATAATTGTAATAAGTGTGCGTGAGTGTGATGTATGTCTTCCAACCCCACGTCTTTCTTTCCTTTTATTTACCTGCTTATGATGGTTAGATTAGGGCATGTTTCAATTAGCATACAATATGATAGCTTGTTACACTCATTCATCTGTTTTGCATGCACCGGGCTCGGCGCATCATACTAACTGCATTTGTATTTCAATTCCAAGTTGAATACATGTTAGCTGTAGCATTTCATATGCCATGTTTAGAATAGCCGAGCCTACAATAGTTGCATCTTTGCATGTGTTGCATTAGGCATTTCTGTATACTTAGGATCATACATGATTTCTAATCGGTTTCTGTTTTGGCTTGGAGTACTCGGTGAGTTTTTATGCTTTAGCATCCTTGCATGCGTGTGAGTGCTGCCATGAATAGCATGCTTACCATGAGGCTAACTGCTTATGTGATATAACTACCTGAATGCCTGTGGGTGAAGGTTGGGTTATTTGGATTGGAACAATTCATCAAATGTTTGTTTTAAGCCCACTAGATAGTGGCAAAATCATGTTTTCTAAGCCCACCTGAGGGTGGCAAATCCACGTCTTAGCCTACTTGCGGGTAGCACCATCAAACCATTTTCAAACAAACAAACATGAAGTGTTTTGTTCCAATTCAGGCGACCCAGTCTATACTTGTATGCTGTGCGCATCACATAGTAAATCTAGGCTAATAACCAGAATAAGGGCACACAATGTTTTCAAAATAAGATATCATGGTTAGTAGAGGCCGATCTTTGATCGGGCGAGCGGGGGTGCTCACGAAGTGACCTTTCCCAATCGTACCCAAGTTCCCGAGCCGAGGCAATTTTGGTGATGACGGACACGTGGCCTTAGGCAAACGAGTCAGGGTTTCCTAAATTTCCCCAAAAATAAAATATTTAGGTGGCGACTCTGTATCTGGCAAAGCAGGCCATGTTTGGCACTTCTTTCAAAAAAAATATGTTTTCTCAAAACGTTTTTCCAGATTTGGACTCTTTGGTTCAAGATTAAGAACCGTGACACAATTCGAGTCCGAGCTGTAGCGAGGTCCCCCCGCGAGCCTGTCCACAGTTTCTGGCAACTCTGCTGGGGATTTAGAGAACTTGACTCAAACTCATGATATCTGGTTTTGACTACACTTGTGTGTTTCTTTGCATTCCATTTGCATTGGTGCGCCTTGGACACCGTGTTTGCCATCTGCTATTCCTGAACGGTTTGCCGGAGGCTTGTCTTGTCAAGGCATGACCATAAGGCTGACCGATTGTGGGCTCTACCAGTATGGGAACACAAACCCCGGTTTTACCGGGGCACCCTTTTTGACCATTCGACCTAGTGCATATTCGGATCCATAGTGACCATTCCAAAGTAGGACAGGTTGCTTACCCGTTTATAGGTTGTTTGAAACCGCTGCATGCGTAGTGAAACCCTAGCTCCTGACAAAAATAGGATAGGGAAACCCTACCCCAACATAGGGGCGTTTTGGCTCTCACTTATCTGTTATGTGCTTTTAGAGTGCGTCTCTACAGGGAATGCATGTATCAGTTTATAAGTTTGGGCATCAATCCTGCGGGCACCAATTCAATATTTGGGAGTCAGTTTTACCTGAGGGTATCAGATTTGAGGCAGAATTTTGAGGGCAGAATTCAGTAGAGGGCACAGTCATCCTACTATGCTCGTATCTGTTTTGGTGAAGTCAGGCTGAGTGCTCTCTGTTTTCCCTTTTGCTAGGTAGTATTGGAATCATAGCTTCAGAAGGCTCCACTATCCCCCGGGTACATTAGATTTGTGCTGATAGGCTTTGTCAGGTCAGAAACTCAGTTCAAGGGTAATCAGGGCTAGAAAAGGCCAATCAGGCATAGATCACCAGTTCAGCAGTTACCAGATCAGTGGCCCATATCTACCCCACTAGTGAAAAGGTCAGTCAGATGGATCAGCAGAATACATCAGGGATGGAGGCAATGATGCGTCAAATGCAGGAAACTACGAAACTCATGCAGCAAGATGCTGTCCGCCAAGCGGAATTTTCCAAGCAGCAGGCTGCAATCATGGCTCAGTAGGCTGAGCTCATCACCAGGCTGCAACAGGAAAGCGGCGCGTCTGCTTCACAACAAGTTCCTCCCCCAGCAGGAGCTCCAGCACCTGGGGAGACGCCAAATGTCCAGGAAGGTACGGACATTCCGGTAGGGCCGGCTCCGCCCCCAATTTTACCCCAACTATCCAAAGCACCAACCAATCTACCGGACTCACCCTTCGAGTCTGAGGTCAACCCTACAGCATTGAAATTGAGCAAGCTTGAGAAGTTATTCAAGAAATCCCAGGGGGTAAAATCCATCCCGGACATTGGGGACGGGTACACCGACGCAGCTGTGACACTGCCGGACATGTTCAAGATGCCTCACATCGACCGTTTTCACGGGTCAGGAGATCCCATGGTCCACCTAAGTTTGTTTTCAGATGTTCTGCGCCCGATGGCTTGACAAGATTACAGAAACTCTCCCTTTTTGGTAGGACCCTGTCGGGTATTGCGGCCATCTGGTACGCCAAATTGGAGGATTCAGTGAAATGAAGCTGGGAGGAGATGGCCGAGGCCTTCGTCGCACAATATTCACACAATACTCAGATCGAGATCACAACCCGTGATCTCGAGACGACCAGGCAAGAGCCGAAAGAGGGCTTCTCTGACTTTGTAACCCGCTGGAGGGCCAAGGCCTCAATGATGACCATTAGGCCAACGGATAAGGATCAAATACGAATGGTTGTGTGCAACCTCTAGCCCAAACTAATGCAGAAAATGATCGTGCTCCCCTTCCCTACCTTTTCAGATTTGCATGAGATGGGAGTACAGATCGAGGATGCCATGAAGCAGGGCCTCATTGACCAGGAGAAGGAGCAGCCTAGGCGGGCGTTTTCCCGCAGTTTGAATGCGACCACCAGTGGTGATGCAGCTGCAAGATCTTCCGAAGTGGGCATGGTCACCACCACCACATCAAAAAAAGCTACCCCATTCACCGGTGCGTCCTGAAGTAGCTCACAGACGGCCAAGTATCCACCCCGAGTCAAGAGGGTTTTCACCCCACTTTATATACCTCTATCAAAGGCTCTAGAGGTCTTCATCCGGAAAGGACATCTGAAACCATTGGAACAACAGCCTTTACCTGATCCTCTCCCTCCAAAGCATGACTGGACTAAGTACTGTGCCTACCATCAACAAACCGGTCATGACACTGATAGTTGCTTTCGTCTGCGCCATGATGTACAGGATCTGTTTGACAACAGGGTCATCGCCGCACCAGTCCAGCAAGGTCTATCGGCACTCGACCAGTGAACCTGTGGGGGATAATATGACTATGTGATCGGGGGATGAACCACCTGCGGATGGCACTCGATTTACTCCAGATATGGCGTATGGCACGCACTGTTTTGAGCATTTGTGAATGCTGGTTTTTGTGCTTTCTGACTTGGGTATTGGGTCAGTCTTGTTGTTTTGAGTCTGTTTTGAGTCAGTCTTTTTGTTTCGGGTCTATCTTATTATATCGAGTCAGTCCTGTTATATAGGAGTCGGGTGATTCCGGGGGTGTTACCTCGGTCGTCACCATTTTGTTTTTCATTTGTCTTTTTGTTTTGTTTTGAGTCTGTTTCTGCCAGGGAGCTAGTTGTGCCAGCAAATTTTGAATGAAACAGCAGTGACTTTTACGCTCTCGCGTTTGCTTCTGCCTCGTGCCAATTATGCCGGAAGTTCGGAATGAGATGGCAGTATTTGACTAAGAACTCTGTCTTTTCTGTGCCTTGAAGTCATTGTAACGACCTAAGTTTTTCAAAACTTTTTGAACACTGCGGTAAAAACGAAGAGGAAGGAATTCCTCAGGATTTGCAAAACTTTGATCAAATGAGAGAAAGAGAGGCATGCTAAGCCCTTAATGAATGAAATCATGCTTGTTAGCGTGAGTACTGAGAAGGACCCTGGCTTGATCTAGACTGGTTTCACACTATCTTCAGCGCGAGCGATTTGTCACTTTCTTAAAAAATTTCAAAAACAAAATGTTTTGCGCGGTCCTGCGAAGACCTGTGTGGAATTGCTCTGGAGATTATGCAGCCTAGGATCGCTCTCAGCCTCGAGACTCAACCCCTTTGCTTCCAAACCTTGAACTTGAATTCAAAATGTTCAACGGTCAACTACAATGTGAGGCCTGTGTGGCCAGGAAAGTCAGATCAAGAAGATCAGAAGAAGCTTGCAAAGCTAGAACATAAGTACCCTTCGAACTAGGGGCAAAGATGTCAGATGTGCTTGAAGAGCCGAAGATGAGTCCTCTTGCAAATCAACAGCCACTCTCCTAGATACGGATGGCTTCAAAACCCTACAACCATTTGGCATAGACCAAGCTACACTTTTACCCTTGAGAGGCTTGCTGGGCCGAAAACCCAGAAGGGCGGCCCAGGCAAAAGTTAGAGCAAGAAAAGAAGAAAAAAAAAGAAGAACAAAAAAAAAAGAAAAATGCAGAGAAAAGAACAAAAAAAGAAAAATGCAGAGAAAAGAACAAAAAAGAAAATAATAAAAAAAAAGAAATGAAAAGAATTGAAAAGAAAGAAGAACAAAGCTCGCAAGGTCGAAAACCCGCGACGGGCGCCTTGGCAAAAGTTAGAGCCAAAAAAGGAGAGGTTAATACCCGAGTGTACCTTTACCCCGAACTACGTAAGGCTTGTTTCCCATTTTTGGGATACGTAGGCAACTTCATTCTGAAGTCCAGCCGTAAAACACTCCAAATTCGACTGTGTCCATGCGATGGTTCTAGTCATCTTTGTCTTCTCTGTATCTGAGGATTTGGTTGCGTTCGTTACTCTGAGGGCTGACTATAATGCGCTGCGGTGCCATTCAAACAAGGGGCAACTTTCCGTTGCTATTCAATGCGCTGCAGTGCCATTCAAACAAGGGGCAACTTTCCGTTGCCATTCAAATGTGCCGCGGTGCCATTCAAACAAGGGGCAATTTTCCGTTGCCATGCAGTTCTCTTCAAGCACGAGGCAGTTTTCCTTTGGATCCGAGGTTGTGCATCTCAGGAGTAGGTTTCACGCTCGTTGAGCAAGTGGTTGTTTGCAAAAATAGTTTTTGAGAATTTTTACTGAGGTTAACTAATTTTCTCGAAAATTGTTCCATCTTTTACAAAAACTAGACCATTTCATGGACCCAAAAAAGGAAAATTTTCAGTGCTCACAGCCTGACTTGCATGATTTTAAATCAAAAATCGAACAAGCATGTTAATCTAACTCTCATTTTGGTCAAAACTATTTTAGTAGAAAGCAAAAACAAAAAATGGTCGAAATAACGAACTAGGGGCACAGTTGAGTCAGGTGTTCTGTCTTTTCCCCAATGCCACAATACTTGCCAAGAAGGGCACTCTACCTGCTAGAAAAGGGCACAACTGAAGTTAACAGCAAAAGGGCTGAAAGCTCTCTCACCCTCTGAGCAACGAGGTATCAAGCCAAGTGCAAAGCACGAACTGGAATGGATCAAGATATTCCACTCCCTCATTTGGACAGATCTGATCACGTCCAAACTCCCTAGCAGAGCATCATCGATCGATGTCAGCTGCAAATTTGCTACACATCCAGTTTTAGCGCAACCCCTCTGTGGGAGAAACTCACTATTGTAAACAAGAATGAGAATCTGGTAGAATACCAGGGTCAAGAGCCCACAACTTCATGCTTATCCATCAACCACCTAGGGGAGGGATTGAAAAATGAGAGATTGAAGAATAGAGAGATGTGCGATGAGAGAAAAAGTGAGAAAATGGCTTTTTCAGAAAAACAGAGCTTGAGGGCCGAGTGATGTGAGAATCACAAATAAGAAAAGGGTGGGAAACAAGACCCGGTGAAACAGGCTCCCTGTGCACGTCTACTTGTCGTGTCTTTTTGTTTTATCTCGTTTCTTGTTTTGAGTCGTTTCGAGTGTTACTCGATGTGTCTAGGTTGTGTGCCTTTTATTTCCTTGTTGAGTCGTTTTGCTGTGTTCAATCGTAGGCTCAATACCTGGTCGAAAACTCATCTCCTAATTTCAAAAATAAAATCGTTTTGTGCTCCGAGTGCCGTACCGTTCTCCATATTTATGCAAAATAGAATTTGTTCTTTCATGAAACCACAGGGTTCAACCTAGGTCATCTGAGAACAGTAGAACCAGGACCTATCTGAAGCTATAATGGTTCCGGACTGCAAAGCAAAAGCAAAAGAGGAAAATGTCAGGCATCTGAGTTTGTTCCAACTTCAGTAAGCTCCGAGATTGCATTCCGTACGCACCTCGTCAGGCCTTGTCAATGCTCCGAAGTATGAGTGTGCCTCTACCTCAAGCTCAAGATCAAGCCTGCCTCAAGCCAGAATGGCGATCAGAAGTGCTTTCCTCGAGTACCGTTTTGTGCTAGGGACATCTTGGCCGTGTTTGCAATGAGTTCCTAGGAGACCAACTGCGACGGTGGAAACTAGAGTTCGAATGGTTGTTGCCTAGAACGCAAAGGTTCAGGATTTCCGAGACTAAAGTCTGGTTTAAATACCCAGAGGCGTGCCCTCGGCTTGAAATCTGTATGGAAGCCCCATTGGTTGAGATAGCGTGTATGCACCTCAATTCTGGATACTGAACCAACCTAGTCTGTCACCCTGTTGGAGAATAGGGAAAATTGTGAATATGATCAGGAAGACAAGCAGCAGCCGTAGCTCCTACATACAGATGTTGTTACTTGTCAGCATTTCAGAGCCTTTGTACTGCGAGTTAAAGGTAAAGTGTTCGAAGAGCACGAGGGGAGCCCCCCATCAGAGTAGAGTGGTTCACTGCCACTCACCTCATGAGGTGCTTTCTAAAGCGCCGCTTTGTCCATTTATTGCTTTCCTTAAGCATCATGCATTGTAATGCATTATACCTATCAAGTTTCTTTCTCAGTCATGCACGATATTATATGTACGGTTCATCCAAAGAAGTTCCGTTTAAGATCATTCCCTTAGTGTATCAATCACACTTCATTTGCTTCACTCAGTGTATCTAACACACTTCATTTGCCTTAGTGTAGATCACACTTCATTCACTTAGTGTATCAATCACACTCTCTTCACTTAGTGTATGAATAACACTTCATTCATTTTGTGTATCTATTACACACATTCCCATTTTGTGTATCTATCACGCACATATTCACTTTTGTGTATCTATCACACACATTCTCGTTTTCTGTATCACACTTTCAGTGTATCAATCACACTTCATTGATTTAGTATATCTATCATACTCTGTTCACTAAGTGCATCTATCACACTTCGTGTTCACATTCAGTATATCAATCATACTTTGTTCACTAAGTGCATCTATCACACTTTGTGTTCACCTTTAGTGTATCCATCACACTTGTTCACTAAGTGCATCTATCACACTTCGTGTTCACATTCAGTATATCAATCATACTTTGTTCACATAGTGCATCTATCACACTTTGTGTTTGCTTTTAGTGTATCAATCACACTCTGTTCACTTAGTGCATCTATCACACTTTGTGTTCGCTTTTAGTGTATCAATCACACTCTGTTCACGTAGTGCATCTATCACACTTTGTGTTCGCCTTTAGTATATCAATCATACTTTGTTCACCGAGTGCATCTATCACACTTTGTGTTCATCTTTAGTATATCTATCATACTCTGTTCACATAGTGCATCTATCACACTTTGTGTTCACCTTTAGTATATCTATCATACTTGTTCACTAAGTGCATCTATCACACTTTGTGTTCACCTTTAGTGTATCCATCACACCTATTCACTAAGTGCATCTATCACACTTTGTGTTCACCTTTAGTATATCTATCATACTCTGTTCATTAAGTGCATCTATCACACTTCGTGTTCACATTCAGTATATCAATCATACTTTGTTCACTAAGTGCATCTATCACACTTTGTGTTCACCTTTAGTATATCTATCATACTTGTTCACTAAGTGCATCTATCACACTTCGTGTTCACCTTTAGTATATCAATCATACTTTGTTCACTAAGTGCATCTATACTCTGTTCACATAGTGCATCTATCACACTTTGTGTTCACATTTAGTATATCTGTCATACTTGTTCACTAAGTGCATCTATCACACTTTGTGTTCACCTTTAGTGTATCCATCACACCTGTTCACTAAGTGCATCTATCACACTTTGTGTTCACCTTTAGTATATCTATCATACTCTGTTCATTAAGTGCATCTATCACACTTCGTGTTCACATTCAGTATATCAATCATACTTTGTTCACTAAGTGCATCTATCACACTTCGTGTTCACCTTTAGTATATCTGTCATACTTGTTCACTAAGTGCATCTATCACACTTCGTGTTCACCTTTAGTATATCAATCATACTTTGTTCACTAAGTGCATCTATCACACTTCGTGTTCACATTTAGTATATCAATCATACTTTGTTCACTAAGTGCATCTATCACACTTCGTGTTCACATTCAGTATATCAATCATACTTTGTCCACTAAGTGCATCTATTACACTTCGTGTTCATTTTTAGTATATCAATCATACTTTGTTCACTAAGTGCATCTATCACGCTTTGTGTTCACCTTTAGTGTATCCATCACACTTTGCTCACTTCACCCTTTGTATATCAATTACACTTTGCTCAAATAGTGTATCTATCACACACTCGCTTTGCCTACTTTGTGTATCAATCACACACGCTCGCTCTGTGTATCAATCATACACACTCGCTTTGCGTATCAATCACACACGCTCACACTATGCCTACTTTGTGTATCAATCACACGCGTTCGTTCTGTGTATCAGTCACACACTCTCGCTCTGTGTATCTATCATACTTGTTCACTTAGTGCATCTATCACACTTTGTGCTCACGTTTGTGTATCAATCATACGTTCGCTTTGTGTATCTATCACACATACACACTGTATTTGCAGTGAAAATTGCAGTAATTTTCAAACCTGCTTCGCGTAGTGTATAAGTCCAATTTTCAAACCGGCTTCGCGTAGCGTATAAATCCAACTTTCAAACCGGCTTCGCTTAGCGTATAAGTCCAATCTTCAATCAGGCTTCGCGTAGCGTATAAGTCCAACTTTCAAACCGGCTTCGCGTAGCGTATAAGTCCAACTTTCAAACCGGCTTTCTGCATATCTTTTTTTGCATCCTGCCCCTGAACTACGCTGGTTTGATTCCTTGCAAAAGGATACGTAGGCAGGCTGCGAGCACAACCATTTATTTATCTGTACTTTGTTTGTTTGTCCAAGTCTTCGGCCTAGTCAAAAATGGGTCGTCTCTGGGCTTTGACATTCACTCCCGTCATTCTTATGACTTTCGAGTTCTGTCAAAGAGGGGCAACTGTAGACACCCCATTTTTGACCGACCTTAAGACTCAGACGTCACCGATTGAGCGCATGGTGATGTTGCATATTGTGCTCGTTTTGAGGTTGCGGAGTCCTGGCTGCGAGCCTTGCCTCCAGACTTCCAGACTCTTTTGTGCTTTGCCTCGGTTTGTGAACCAGGCCCTGTTTTCTCTGTTTTCTCTTCCCGAAGGGAGGGAGAGGTCTCGTAGACCATCTCTCAGTGGTCGTAGGCTACGTTTTGTGGTCGTAGGCCATTTTTCCCGTTCGGACCCCAGTTTTCGGTTTTCGGAGCCTTCTGCCCTGTGCCTCGGGTCAGGACCGCTTAACCACCTCCGTCTGCTCCGATTTTTGGCACACACCTTATTTCCTCCCTTTTGAGGGACACTGTGGCCTGAGAGACCACCTTCGTGGTCAAAACCCCGTTTTCGGTTTTCGGAGCCGTCGGCCGTGTGCCTCGGTTCGGGACCGCTTAACTACCTCCGTTTGCTCCAGTTTTTGGCGCACACCTTGTTCCCTCCCTTTTGAGGGACACTGTGGCCTGGGAGACGAACTTCGTGGTCGTAGGCCATTTTTCCCGTTTGGAGCCCGGTTTCCGGTTTTTCGGAGCCGTCGGCCATGTGCCTCGGTTCGGGACCGCTTAACCACCTCCGTTTGCTCCGATTTTTGGCACACACCTTATTTCCTCCCTTTTGAGGGACACTGTGGCCCGAGAGACCACCTTCGTGGTCAAAACACCACTTTTGAATTTTTCCCCCTTATTTTGCTCCATTTAAATTGGTTTTTCCCCCTCTTTTTTCCCCCATTTTTTTCCCCCTCTTTTTCCCCCCCTTTTTTGGGTTTCAAAATGAGTTCCTCTATATAATATGCCCTTGAGCTCCATTTTTAAGGGTTAGACACTTTTGGCGTAGGCTCATAACCCTCCTCCTCCTCCATAACTCTCCATTTTCAAGTTCAAACATCCATTTTCTTGCACCATTTGCACTACAACCCCTAGCCTATCACCTCCATTACTCATTTAAGTACCTTGGAGGACATTTGAAGAGGTTGAAATCTCAGATTTTCAGACTAAAATCTGCTGGAAAGTTGTTCTACAAGGGTGAGTCCCTATTTCCCTTAAACTTGCACTTTTTTGCATGATTGTTTAGCTTTACTTGCAAGTATTTTTGGACTTCAAGCCAAACTGAAAAAGATCATATTTTTAGCTCATCTTCATGTTTTATTAATAACTTTTTGCTGTTTGAAGTCTTCTTCTCCCCCTTTGTTCTTTACCTCTCTTTTAGGCCCTATTTTTATTATGTTAGCCTATTTTAAGCATTTATGGGCTCCAAGACAAACTGTAAAGTGGCTTTTTTTGAGCCCTTATTCAACTTTGTTGAAGGGATCTTCACTGTTTGAGGCTTCCATCTGTCACTTGCCTCTTTATCCCTCTTTTGGCCTTATTTTTGCATGTTTTGTTAGCTCCTTGTGCTTGTATTTTTGGGCTGTGGTCTGAACTGTAAATAGCCTTATTTTGACCCCCTCTTCATGTTTTATTGAGGGTCTTTTTCTGTTTGCGGCATCCTTTTTGTACTTTGTGTTTAGACCTCTTTTTTAGGCCTTATTTTGCATAGTATTTTAAGCATGCTTTTGCACTGTTTTGGGTTTGATCACAAACTGTAAAAGGTCATATTTTGGGCCCCTATTCAACATTGTTGAAGAGACCTCATCTGTTTGGGGCCGGCAGCCATCACTTCCTTCTTTGTCCCCCTTTTGGCCCATTTCTTGCATCATAGTTTAGCTATACTTGTGTTCGTTTTTGTGGTTTGTCATAAACTGAAAAACATCATATTTTGGGCCCCTATTCAATATTGTAGAAGGGCCCTTCTCTATTTAGGGTCAGCAGCTGCTACTTGCTTCATTATCTCGCTTTCGGGGCCCTTTTCGCATGCTAGCTTAGCCCCATTTGTGTCCACTGTTTGGCCTTTCTTAAAACGGTAAATATGACTTTTTTGGGTCTGTCTTGATTCTTTATTTACACTTCATGTTCAAATAATGCATGCATTGCATAGCCATAGGTCATTCCGTATGTCTAATTTCATGTTTCGGGACTTATTCCATGCATCGGGTGCCTTTTTGCCATGTTTTCGGACTGTTTTGCATCACTTTTTGCTACTGAAATTTGCATTCTAGTATGCCATATTCCATGTCTTGCCATGTCTTGTTAGAGTGGCATTATGTGCCTTAGGGTCGGTCCTCGGTTTGCGTACACGTGTGCACGCATTTCGAGTGTCTCATTTTCATCTGATGGCCTCCTATGTGAGTGTGGATGAGGTCCACTTGTGTTGGTGTAAGTCCATTATGCATTGTGTACGCTATTTCCTCCCATAGCATTGTGTATGCTAGGTTGTATGTTAGCGGATTGTGTATGCCATGTTACCTCGTGCATCGTGCATGCCATTTCATAGCATTTTGCATGATTAGGTTGTATCTTAGTTGCATTCATGCATGTCATGCATATTGCATTGTGTTCGGGATAGGAGTTAGCCCGAGCATGGGAAACGAGGTACGTTTCGTACTCCGAGTGACGGAACGTGTCTCAATTCCCCAGTCGCCGACACTCCAGATTATCCATGATGGAGTTAGGTCTTGTTGTGTTTTCATGTGCATTCATTCCATATTGAATTGTCAATCCGACTCCTCGGCTATCATGCATCGAGATACGTGATTGGTGGCACGAGAATCGAGGCATGCATACATTTGTGAAAATACATTGCCTTGCCCCTTTCCTGCACTCTGTTGCAGCAAATCAAGAATCAGCAGTCTTCTGGGGCTTGGCGCACTTTCCAAAAACCATTGCAAAACAGAGGCTAATTGGGGCATCATAGTGGATTTCCGCGTGAGGGCAACCCGGACATGCATCATTCATCATCTGAAGAAGAGTCAAGACAGTCCCTGGCTTGCATGCCAGTTTATTATTTTTCTTAGTTAATTTGATAATTAATTAGGAATTTGTACATATTCGGACTGTATTATTTGGACTGTACTATTTATTCGGACCCTCTGCACGACGGCATAATTGTAATAAGTGTGCGTGAGTGTGATGTATGTCTTCCAACCCCACGTCTTTCTTCCCTTTTATTTACCTACTTATGATGGTTAGATTAGGGCATGTTTCAATTAGCATACAGTATGATAGCATGTTACACTCATTCATCTGTTTTGCATGCACCGGGCTCGGCGCATCATACTAACTGCATTTGTATTTCAATTTCAAGTTGAATACATGTTAGCTGTAGCATTTCATATGCCATGTTTAGAATAGCCGAGCCTGCTATAGTTGCATCTTTACATGTGTTGCATTAGGCATTTCTGTGTACTTAGGATTATACATGATTTCTAATCGGTTTCTATTTTGGCTTGGAGTACTCGGTGAGTTTTTATGCTTTAGCATCCTTGCATGCGTGTGAGTGCTGCCATGAATAGCATGCTTACCATGAGGCTAACTGCTTATGTGATATAACTGCCTGAATGCCTGTGGGTGAAGGTTGGGTTGTTTGGATTGGAACAATTCATCAAATGTTTGTTTTAAGCCCACTAGATAGTGGCAAAATCATGTTTTCTAAGCCCACCCGAGGGTGGAAAATCCACATCTTAGCCTACTTGCGGGTAGCACCATCAAACCATTTTCAAACAAACAAACATGAAGTGTTTTGTTCCAATTCAGGCGACCCGGTCTATACTTGTATGCTGTGCGCATCACATAGTAAATCTAGGCTAATAACCAGAATAAGGGCACACAATGTTTTCAAAATAAGATATCATGGTCAGTAGAGGCCGATCTTTGATCGGGCGAGCGGGGGTGCTCACGAAGTGACCTTCCCCAATCGTACCCAAGTTCCCGAGCCGAGGCAACTTTGGTGATGACGGACACGTGGCCTTAGGAAAACGAGTCAGGGTTTCCTAAATTTCCCCAAAAATAAAATATTTAGGTGGCGACTCTATATCTGGCAAAGTAGTCCATGTTTGGCACTTCTTTCAAAAAAAAATCTGTTTTCTCAAAACAATTTGCTGGATTTGGACTCTTTGGTTCAAGATTAAGAACCTGACACAAGTCGAGTCCGAGCTATAGCGAGGTCCCCCCGCGGACCTGTCCACACATTGTTATGCGCACACTTAGGTTGCATTGTCATGCACCTCTTCACCCGCGTTGTTGTGTATACTTAGGTTGCTTTGTTATGCACACTATTCACTTGCATTGTCACACATGTTTCGTGCATTGTTATGCACTTTTCACTTGCATTCCTATGCATGTTTCCATCAGCATTGTGTATGCACGCGTTTATCTCGCATTGGAATTGCATCTTGATGTAATGTTGAACATGTGCTTCTAACTATATTGTACCTGTCGGGTTTCTTTCTTTTGCAGGCACGATATTGTATGTACAGTTCATTTGAGGCTGGTGCGACCAGACGGTATTGTATTTACTCCGCGTGTGATGTAGCGAGAATTGCATAATTCTCTTACATCCTTTCTGCATGTAATGCAGTTTGGTTCATATTTTCCTGCTTCAACTGTTGCATTTATTGTGTATATTTGTTTCATTACAGTTTTCTTTGCATGATCATAAGTTATGTTCGGCATTGTGCATGTCATTTGCATCTTGCCCCAGCCTGCGGCGCATCCCTTTGTTATCTTGCCTGTTTGTCTAAGTCTTCGGCCTTGTCCAAAATGGGTCGTCTCTAGGCTTTGACATTCACTCTCATCACTTATGACTTCCGAGTTCTGTCAAAGAGGGGAAACTATAAACACCCCATTTTTGACCGACCTTAAGATTCAGACATCATCGATTGAGCGCTCGGTGATTGTGCATGCTATGCTCATTTCGAGTTTCCGAAGTTTGGGCTGAGAGCCTTGCCTTCGGGCCTCTTAACTCTTTGTGTTTTGGCTCGGTTTGTGGACTGAACCTTGTTTCTCTTCCCTGGATGGAGGGAGAGGTCTTGTAGACCACCTCTTTGTGGTCGTAGACCACTTTTCTCGTTTGGAGACCAGTTTTCAATTTTCGGAGCCTTCGGCCGCGCGCCTTGTCTCGAGAATGCTTAACGTTCTCCATTAGGTGTGGTTTTTGAACCACACCTTCATGCCTCTGCATAGAGGGACATTGTGGTCTAGGAGACCACTTTTGTGGTTATAGACTACTTTTGGTGCCCGTAGACTAGTTTTCGTGGCTTTCGGCTGCGTGCCTTGCCTCCCGAACTTTCGTTTTGCATTCGTTTTGGTTTGTTTTTGGTACAAACCTTGTTTTCCTTGTTTGGAAAGTGGTACAAGGGTGGGAGACCAGTTCTTCCCCTTGGAGACCACTTTCCTTCTCGCCAGCCAGTTTTCTGGTTGGCCAACTGGTTTTGTTGGTCTTTGGGCCATCTTTTCTGGTCGGCCACCACACCACTGCATTGTTTTCATGCTCTAGACTCTCTCCCACCATGGCCGACCACTTGTTGTCTTGGGAGACCACTTATGGTGGTCGGCTGACCACTTCTAGTAGCTGGCCGACCACTTTAAGTGGTCGGCTGCTTTTCATCACCTTTTTGGAGATATTTTCATCTAGCTGGCACAGCTGGAAGGCACCAAAACCATCCTCCATACATGGCCTTGAACCCTAAGCTTGTCCAACAAGCTTGAGCATTGGTTCTCTATAAGAGAGAACCTCATCCTCCCTCTTCTAGGTTCAGATTTTGTGCCTTGAGCTATACATACACACCTTTGTCTCTATATTTTTCTTGTTTTTCATTTTTGTGCCTTAAAGTGTAGTTTTATCATACTTTAACACACAAACACACACTCAAAAACCATCATTTTGTTGCTGAGGTGCTTAGGAGCTGGTTTTGGTGTTGTTAGATTGGTTTAAGCTTGGAAAACCTGCTGGAGTTGTGGTTTTGAAGGTGTTCATCAAGGGTGAGCTTCTAAACCTTAAATCCCTTGATTTTTCTTAAGCTTTTCGACCTATTTGCATGCTGATTTAAGCTTAACTCTTAACTACAAAAAAATCTATTTTTGCATGTTTAAAATGTTTGTTTAAGGTCACTTTTTTGTTGGGGGTGGTCTACCCCGTCTTAGGCCTTGTTAGGCCTTGTTTTGAGCCATCCCTTTTGGCCTTTGTTCTAGCCGTTGCATGATCTTTCTACCACTGAAATCCAAAGGATTTCATTGGTGGAAGGTGGTTTTGGGGTCCCAAATAGGAAAGGTCATTCCCTCTCTTTGTGTCTTGTATACTTGTCATATTTGCCTCATGTTTGAGCATGTTTATTAAGCTTGTGTTGGCTTATTCTTAGCATGTATTTGGGATTATTTTGAGATGGCATGCCACTATTTTTGGTTGTCTTGATCATCCCTTGCATGCATAATACACTTGTAGTGTAAATCTTACAAACTAGCTTTGTGTGCCTCATGTTTGAGCATGTCTTTCTAGCTTGTTTTGGGGCCATCTCAGTAGGTTTTTGGTGTTGTTTTAACATCCCTTAGATCTTTTTTGGGTTGGTTTGGTTGGCTCTTGCATGCCTTATACACTTGTAGTGTAAAATTCATAAACTAGTCTTGTATGCTTCATGAAGTAGCATGTCTTTCTAGCTTATGTTGACTCCATTTCCGCATGTTTTTGGTGATGTTTTGTCATGTCATCCCTTTGTTAAGGTTTGGTTTGGTTGATCCTTACATGCTCCATGCACTTGTAGTGCAATTCCATGAACTAGCATAATGTGTACCATGCTTTAGACTGTCATTCTAGCATGTTTTTGGCTTAACTTCAAGAAGCTTTTGTCCATGTTTTAGCATTCTTGAGCTCTGATTTGTGTTGTTTTGGTCATGCATGCCATGCTTTGTATAGCTATAGTGCATTCTAACTTGTTAGCCTTGTGTATCAAGTCCACTAGCATGCATTGCTTGGCCTATTTGAATAATTTGGCATCATTTGTTATGAGCTCTCAGTGCATGTCTCATGGTCATGCACTTGCATCTTTCAATCATTCAATGCGTTGGAGGGTTTGCCCTTTATGCCTTAAACATGAACCATTGCGTATGCCTTTATGCCTAAGCTTGCGAGCTGTCATTTCAATGTGTTTTGGGGGTTATTTTGCCATGATATAACTCTAATTTTTGTTGGTTAAGTCATCTCATGCTTGGTCTTGATAGGTGTAGTGTAATTCTCCCTTTTGGCCTTGTATGCATCATGCCTTATGCCCTTCATGCTAGCTTGTTTTAGCTTTGGTCCTTGCATGTTTTAGTACCATTTTAGCATGCTTTAGGACTATTTTTGGTTGCATTGGTCATACGCTTCATGTTTTGCATAGTTGTAGTACAAATGCCTATGCTAGCTTCAAGCTTTGGGTACCATGGCATGCTTCATTTGTGTTGTGAACATGATTTGGCATCATTTAACATGACATCTCAGAGCATATAGCATTGCCATGTTCCCACTTCATTCACTCTTTAAGTGCCTTTGAGTGTTGTGCATTTGTTGCCTTGCTTATGGCCTTGCTTGTATGCATGCATGCCTAGGCCTTTGAGCCCCCATCTCAGCATATTTTGGTCTTTGTTTAAACCTACTTAAGCTCTGTCCATGATTGGTTCATGCATTTATGCCATGTATTGCATGCCCCTCCCCCCCTTTGTAGTCCTCTTTGCTAGCTTTAATGCTTTAGGACCTTTGCGTGCCATACTTGTGTTGTTTGTATGATTTGGCATCATGTCTTACCATATTTCAGAGCTTATAGTGTTGTTACACTTCCATGTTTGTCACTCTTTGAGAACTCTTGAGAGTTGTGCTCTTATGCCCGGTCAATGGGCCCTTGCATGTGCATGCTTTGTTTTGCATTTCATGCCTTTGTTTTGGTGTTATGGCCACTGATTTGGGCATGACTGAGGTCTGTCCATTTTGGTTTAAGTCCATCGAACATATTATGTGAATGTGGTTACATTGTATCATATTGTTGCATGCTTATGTTGCCTTGCATTGTGCATGCATTAGCATTGTTTGCATGTCATTAGCTTTGTTAAGTTGATCATGTCACATTGCATTGAGTATGCCATGTTCTTAGCATTTAGCATTGTGTATGCCATGTTGCCTACATGCTTAGGTCATATTGCATTGTGTATGCCATATAGTTGCATTGTGTTTTGCATGTTACATTGCATGTTTTCATGCTTGAGTTGCTTGCATTGTGTTTGGATTAAGTGTTAATCCGAGCACGAGAAATGAGGGACATTTCATACTTGAAGTGATGAAACGTGCCTTAATTCTCGGTCGCCAACACTCTTGATCACCCATGATAGAGTTTTAGGCTTTATGTGTTTATGTGTGCATTCATTTACATTGATTCGTACAATCTTGGCTTCTCGGCCATCATGCATCGAGATGCGTGATTGGTGGCCCGAGGGTCGAGAACCACACTCCCTTGAGCTTATGAAATGATAGGGAGGGTGGTTATGCACACATATCTTGCAAATACATTGCCATGCCCTTTCTTGCTCTCTATTGCAGCAAAGTGGATAAGTGCAGCAAAACTGGTCAGCTGACCAGATAAACTAGCTGGCCGACCACTTTTTCTGGTTTGCAGCAATAGAAAGTGGTTGGCTAGTGGCTGGAAGCATCCCTAGGTGGTCGGCAGCCCTCCCACAGGTCCCCAAGGTGAGTTAGAAGTTATTTGGAGCTTGGTGCAAGGTTCGGAGAACAGTTGCAAACAGAGGCAAGTTGAGGCATCGCGACGGATTTCCAAACGTGGCGACCGGGCATGCATACTCTTCTCCCTTTGAGGACATTGCTTTATTGTTTTACTTAGCTAATTTGCTTAGCTAGCTTATGCTTTGGTTCTACTTAATTAGTCAATGAGTTTGACTATTCAATTTGTGTTGTAATAGTTTAGTTAGTTAACTAGGAATAGTTAATTAGCATTGTTTGTAATAATTAGTTTAATTAGCTTAGATTAGCTAGTTAGCTTCTTATTCGGACCCTCCGTCAAGAGGGCCAACTGTTGTAATAAGCGTGCGTGTGTGTGATGCATGTCTTCCAACCCCCATTTCTTTCTCCCTTTTACTTAACCGCTTACGATTGTTAGTTTTAGGGCATATTTTGATTAGCATACATTATGCTTGCATGCGTGCATCATTCATCTGTTTTGCATGCACCGGGCTCGGCACATCATACTAACTGCATTGTATTTTCAATACATTTACTTGAAAACGTGTTCACAGCATGTTACCAAGTTGCATTTCAAATGACATCTTAGAATAGCCGAGTCTATATGAGTTGCATTTTCGCATGTGTTGCATTAGCCATCTTAACATGAACTAGGATCATGCATGATTTCTAACTAGTTCTCTGTTTTGGCTCTGAGTACACTGTTAGTGTTTACGCTTTAGCATACTGCATGTGTACTAATGTTGCCATGAAAGCATGCTTGCCATGAGGCTAACTGCTTATTTGATATAACTGCTTAAATGCCTGTGGGTGTAGGTTGGATTACTTGAATTGGAACAATTCATTGAAATCCTCGATTTAGCCTACTTGCGAGTAGCAAACTTCAAGTCATTTTCACAAACGAACATGCAATGTTTTGTTCCAACTTAGGCGAACTAGTCTGTACTTGTATGTTGTGCACATCACATAGTAATTCTAGGTTAATAACCGAAATAAGTATACATGTGTTTTCAAAAACAACATATCATGCTTAGTACAGGCCGATCTTTGATCGGGCGAGCAGGGGTGCTCATTGCATGACCTTCCCCTCTCGTACCCAAGTTCCCGAGCCGAGGCAACTTTGGTGATGATGGACACGTGGCCTTAGACACGAGTCAGGGTTTCCTAAATTTTCCAAAAATAAAATATTTAAATGGCGATTATGTATCTGGCAAAGCAGTCCATGTTTGGCACTTCTTTATTAAAATCAGTTTTCCAAAATGATTTGCCAGATTTGGACTCTTTGGTGATTTATCAATCTTACATTGCACTTTGTGAGATCAGATTAAGAACCGTGACATTGAGTCCGAACTTGTAGTAGCTAGAGAACAAACGGAATTCGCGCCCTCGCAGCGCAAAGCCCAGGGAGTTCTCGGGGTGGTCTACACATACTTATATCTTGTTAATTCTCATATATTGTGCTAGTATGTTTCTACTGGGTTTTGGCTCACCCTACTTGGGAAAACATTTTCAGGTATCGGTGACATGCTTTCCCCAAGGACGTAGCTTGGGAGGACCTAGGAGCGAGATACTCTAATTTGTTGTTTTGTACTTAGATATTTATTCAAGTCAAGGGCTTTATATGTACAGAGTTTATGGCACTCTCTTTTGTTGTAACCAAGTAATGTCTTGGAAAGATGTAAGCTCGTAAGACATTTATTTTGTTGATCTTTAATTGGCATTACATGATGTAGATTCAGGATGTACATTTCTGAATGTATATTGCACGTATTACCTTTTGTAAGCGAACTCTAATGAATGAAAGTATTTTATTTCTGTTATTCTTCCGCTTATGAGTTGGATTTATGACTTTTTGGGGGGCATTACATACATGATTTCATTGAATGCATAGGAGCGATTGGTTGGTAGTATATATATATTTTTATATATTCATTGCAAGAGTTAAATACAAATAGATTCTAAGGTGGGCAGACTGTATACATAGAAAATTATATTTAAAGGTTAATCTCTTTTCTTTTTCATTTTTTCATTGGATCGTTTAAAATAATTAATTCTCAAAACAAACCTAATTTGGCTCAAATTGCCCGGTTGGTGCTGCACAATTACTTTTCGTTCAAAGTAGTAGTAAAACAACGCAAGAAACCGCGTCGAATTCAACCCTTGACTGACTTTTTTTGAACTTAACAATTAACTGACTGACTATTCTTTGTTCAGCGAAGTATCCTGGTGGATTTATGACATATCATATTCCAAGCTTTGGAACCCAAAATTAAAAGTTTATTTGTTTAGTTATATTTTCAAAATTATTTTAAATTTATCTCTATTTTTAAAATTATTTTAAATTTATTCTAAATTTATCTCTATTTCAAAATTTATTTTAAATTAAATTTATTTCTATTAGGAAAGCTACATTAATTGAATCGATATCTATATTGAAATATGTGGTACATCATATTTTCAAGTTAATTGAGTTTTTATTTTCTACAAATTTAATATAATTATGGGCTTACAATTATCACATTAATCTGATTACTTTTGGAACAAAGTCAATTCCTAAAAATGAAAGAAAAGGTCACCATACATATTAGCATACTGATTGCTAATATACAATTTTTATAAAGTTTACACCATGTATGAAGTTCAAACATATAAAATTTGATTGAATGTATAGGACTGATCGGTTTGTAGTGTATATATATATTTTATAAATTCATTGCAAGAGTTAAATACAAATAGATTCCAAGGTGGGCAGAATATATACATAGAAAATTATATTTAAAGGTTAATCTCTTCTTTTTTTTCATTGGACCGTATAAAATAATTAATTCTAAAAAAAAAAAATCTAATTTAGCTCAAATTGCCCAGTTGGTGCTGCACAATTACTTTTCATTCAGAGTAGTAGTAAAACCACGCAAGAAACCATGTCAAATTGAAACCTTGCCTCACATTTTTTGAACTTAACCCTTGACTGACTGACTATTCTTTGTTCAGCGAAGTTTCTTGGTGGATTTATGACATATCATATTCCGCTTTGGAACCCAAAATTAAAAGTTTATTTGTTTAATTATATTTTCAAAATTATTTTAAATTTATCTCTAATTTTAAAATTATTTTATAAATTTAAAATTATTTTAAATTTATTCTAAATTTATCTCTATTTCCAAATTTATTTCAATTAAATTTATTTCTATGAGGAAAGCTACATTAATTGAATCAATATCTATATTGAAATATGTGGTACATCATATTTTCAAGTTCATTGAATTTTTTTTATGAAACTTTGTGAAAAAGTTATTTGTCAGTTCATATAAAAATTTATTTTTTATCTAATGCCCCGTTTGAAGACTTGGGTTAGTAGTAAAAAAAAATCGTTATAAATTATAACATTAATTGTTTTTTATTTTTTATGTATTCATTAATAAATATGTAAAAAATCAATTAAAATAATTAATTCTCAGAACAAACCTAATTTAGCCCAAATTGCTCGGTTGGTGCTGCACAATTACTGTTCGTTCAAAGTAGTTGTAAAATCGCGCAAGAAACCATGTCGAATTCAACCCTTGACTGACTTTTTTTTAACTTAATCCTCGATTGACTGACTATTCTTTATTCAGCGAAGTTCCTGGTGGATTTATGACATATCATATTCCAAGCTTTGGAAACCAAAATTAAAAGTTGATTTGTTTGAATGTATTTTCAAAATTATTTTAAATTTGTCTCTATTTTTAAAAATATTTTAAATTTATTCTGAATTTATCTCTATTTCAAAATTTAGTTTAAATTAAATTTATTTCTATTAGGAAAGCTTCATTAATTGAATCAATATATATATTGAAATATGTGGTACATCATATTTTCAATTTAATTGAGTTTTTATTTTCTACAAATTTAATATGATTATGGGCTTACAATTATCGCATTAATCTGATTACTTTTGGAACAAAGTCAATTCCTAAAAATGAAAGAAAATGTCACCAAACGTATTAGCATATTGATTGCTAATATACAATTTTTATAAAGTTTATACCATGTATGAAGTTGAAACATATATAATCTGATTGAATGCATAGGACCGATTGGTTTGTAGTGTGTATATATATATTATAAATTCATTGCAAGAGTTAAATACAAATAGATTCCAAGGTGGGCAGACTATATACATAGAAAATTATATTTAAAGGTTAATCTCTTCTTTTTTTTCATTGGACCGTAGAAATTAATTAATTCTCAAAACAAATCTAATTTAGCTCAATTTGCCAAGTTGGTGCTGCACAATTACTTTTCATTCAACGTAGTAGTAAAACCGCGCAAGAAAACGCGTTGAATTGAAACCTTGACTGACTTTTTTTGAACTTAACCCTTGGCTGACTAACTATTTTTTGTTCAACGAAATTTCTTGGTGGATTTATGACATATCATATTCCAAGCTTTGGAACCCAAAATTAAAAGTTTATTTGTTTTATTATATTTTCAAAATTATTTTAAACTTATCTCCAATTTTAAAATTATTTTAAATTTATCCCTATTTCCAAATTTATTTTAAACTAATTTATTTCTATTAGGAAAGCTACATTAATTGAATCAGTATCTATATTGAAATATGTGCTACATCATATTTTCAAGTTAATAGAATTTTTTTTTCTTTTTCAATGAAACTTTGTGAAAAAGTTATTTGTCAATTCGTATAGATATTTATTTTTTATCCAATGTCCTATAACGCCCTCAAAAATAAGGCACATGACAATAATGCATAAGATCCATAAACATAGAAGAAATATTATATTTTTATTCATCAGAGTCCTTTACAAAAGATATCACATGCATTACATTTTCATTGATGTTTATCCTGGAATTATAGCATGTAATTCTAACTCCTAATAACAAAGTAAATCCCCTAAGGGCTTACATCTTTCCAAACCATCACTTGGTTACAACAAAAGAAGAGTTCTAACTCTATACATATATAGCCCTTGGCTTGAATACACATTTGACACCAAAACAAAATATCAAAAGGGAGTCTTCAACTCCTAAACCTCCCAAGCTAAGACCTTGGAGGTGGCATGTCCCCTGTACCTAAAAAATGGTGTCCCAAGTACAGTGAGCCAAAGCCCAATAAAGATATGCTAAACAGTATATGAGAATTAACTAAAACATTAGCATTCGATAAATGTTTAACATTTATAAACCATCTTAAACCTTTTCCATAATTAATCAACATTGGTGCCCATATTTCAATTCACTTCCAGTTATCTACCCAAGTCAATTCATTGACATAATACATTATCATATAAACGATTCAAAATGAGACTACAACTCATTCATAAGGACTTCAATCATAAATATCATTCATACACTTCCATAACTTGCCATTTTACGGAACTACGTCCGAGGGAACCTGCACCCAAATATAAATAAGATTTCGAGACTTTCACTTTAGACACTCCAGCCAACTTAATTATCCATGGAGTCCATCCCCTATCTCCTCCCAAACAATGGAGTACATCCCCTATCTCCTCCCAAACAAAGATATATATACAATGTATTTAAACACGTTGTCATACACAATGACCCATTCATTCACATATACAATGTTTACATCCAACTATTATATTCAATGACATATTCCCATTTGATTAGTTTCAATTTACTTAGTCAACATGCAGTTTCTACAACAATCATGGCTATCTTCCACCGATAGTCCAAAACAGATATATCTAAACAGATAAATAAATTTCTCAATAGATAATTTATCACATTTTCCATAGGTGAGTGATTCATCAATCCAACTACACCATTTAATCACGATTTCCTCCAATTTCATGATTCCCAAACCAATTTCATATTTCCACATTTATTTCACTAATTATACAAAATAGTTATTTATTTCAAATTAGGACATTCTCCCCCTTTTCTCAAATGTTGCACCCATGGCCAAATTTCATCAATGATACCCAAGTAATAGCATATTCAAGAACTCTCATACCCATAGGTAACCCAAAATAGAAAACCCCTCTTTCATAATTTCAAACTCAAAATCCTAACTTCACCCAAACCAACCATTTATATAAAAGATCAATATTTATGTTAAATCTCATAGTAATGAGTAGATTATCCCTACCTCAAATGGAGAAGCTCAAAGGAGAAGAAGAAGGAAACTCAAGATGCTCCAAACCAACACCTTTTCGGATCAAAATGAAGCCCACACAAAGCTCTACCTTTTTAACAAAGGGAAAAAGGGTAGAAAATCTCTAGAACAATGTGTATTTGTAGAGAGAGTGATAGAGTAGAGAGAGAGACAACCGGATTTAGGGTTTGGAGTGAAAAGGAGATAAAAAAGTGATGTAAAATCACGCTGCTGCGATCTGATATATATGGGGCTCACTCGAGCGAAGGAGTTGTCGCTCGAGCAACCAGACACAACAAATACCTCACTCGAGCGAACAATGCAAAGCTTCAAGTCTTCCACTCACGCAGACGTACGCTCGAGTGTCAGATCGCTCGCTCAGGCGAAGGAACACAAAACACAGGGCTCGCTCGAGTGAAGAATACCAACCTTTAGGTCTTTACGGAGACGCAGACGCACGCTCGAGCACAAGAACCCTCGCTCGAGCAAAGAAGCAAAAACCCAAGGCTCACTCGAGCACAAAAAGCCTCGCCCGAGCGAAGAGACCAAAACCTAGGCAGCAACCTTTTGTTTCAACTCACAACCAACCTGTTCCAAATTCACCAAACACATCCCAAAACTCAAATACAAGGAATTAAAGGATGGAAACAATATACAGACAACAACATACAACCACTAAACTCGAGTCCGGACACAATAAATGACGGGAAGAATCGGGATCGCTATAACCTGCTCCCCTTAAAGAATTTCGTCCCCAAAATTTTGGTACAAGTCTTTAAAATTTTGATTATTCAATTTTCCGCATGATTACAATACAACACTCATCAACAAGATCCACTACCGGTCATTCCATCTCTTCTCAAGAGAACAACTTTACAAATATAGCTCAATATACATTATCAACATGCATTCTTTTGAATTTCAACTAATTTCAATACATCTATTCCATATCCCCATAACATATTCAATGTTAACAACATATTTGCATTCCTAAAACACATTCAACATATACAATGTTAAATTAACCTCGCATCCCCGAGACATATTCAACAATTACAATACTTCCATAGTCCAAAACATATACAATGTTCTTAGAGTTCATCAACAAAACAAAATTTTCAACACATGCTCAAACATTAACAAACAGGTCCGGATATTTATCTTGGACCTCTAATTTACGTTCTCAAGTGGCTTCCCCAACTCCGTGATATTTCCACAATACCTTGACTAACGGAATCATCTTGCCTCGCAAGACTTTGTCCCATCTATCCAAGACCCTCACCGGTCTCTTCTCATACGAAGCATCCTCATCTACTTCTAAGTCGGTCCAATGCAATACATGTGATGGATCCGGCTCATATTTCCGAAGCATACTAACATGAAACACGTCATGCAATCCGAATAGTTGTGGTGGCAATGCTAAATGGTATGTAACTTCCCCAATCTGCTCAAGGATCTCAAAAGGGCCAATAAACCGAGGGGACAACTTCCCACTCTTCCCAAACCTCATCAAACCCCGTCTAGGTGATATTTTAGAAAGACATGATCACCTACGTCAAATGACAAAGGTCTCCTCCTACGATCGACATAACTCTTTTGGCGACTCTGGGCTGTAACCAGCCTCTTACGAATAAGTGCCACTTTCTCCATCGTTTCCCAAACTAACTCCGGGCCCAACAAAGGTGCATCACCCACCTCGGCCCAACACACTAGAGATCTATACGGTCGGCCATACAAGACCTCAAACGGTGCCATACCAATACTCGATTGGAAGCTGTTATTGTAGGCAAATTCCACTAAGGGTAGGTGCCTGTTCCAAGACCCCTTAAAGTCAAGGACAGAGCCTCTAAGCATATCCTCAAGGATCTGAATAGTGCGCTCAAACTGCCTGTCAATTTGGGATTGGTAAGTCGTGCTAAAAGTCAATCTAGTGCCCAAGGCATTCTGCAAACTCTGCCACAACCTAGCAGTAAAACGCGGATCTCTATCTGAGACAATCGACACTGGGACCCCGTGCAACCTCACTATGTCCCGAATATACAAGTCGGCAATGTGATCTACCGAATCTCTCACGCGTATAGAAGTAAAGTGCGCCGACTTAGTCAACCGGTCAATGACCACCCATATGGCATCACTACCCCGTTGAGTCCTCGGAAGACCAATGACAAAATCCATTGTGACGTGCTCCCATTTCCAGTCGGCTATAGGCAAGGGTTGCAACAAACCCGCTGGCCTCTGATGCTCGGCCTTCACTTGCTGACAAGTAAGGCACTTTGACACAAACACCGCCACATCTTTCTTCATACCCCTCCACCAAAACTGGCGACTCAAATCATCATACATCTTTGTGCCTCGCGGATGTACTGCAAGGCATGAATGGTGAAACTCTCAGAGTACTTCCTCTCAGCAAGACTCTGGCACAAATAGGCGGTCTTGGTACCTCATATTAGGTCGGGGTACACAGTCAAACCCTTCTCTATCTTCCCACTGGAGATCTCCCGAAGAGATTCTACCTCAAGGTCACCCTTTTGTGCCTCTAGCACTCGGTTCACAAGTGTAGGTTGTGCCACACGAAAACAAGGCCGCAGACTCAACAGACTCACCCAGATGCAAGTCAAACTCGCAAAGAGCACCCAACATCTCCCATTCTCGGATAGCAATACAAGCTACATCACTAATGGACTTCCTACTTAGGGCATTGGCCACAACATTGGCTTTTTGGATGATAATGCAACTCGAAGTCATAATCTTCTATGAACTCCATCCACCTTCTCTGCCTCAAGTTCAAGTCCTTCTGTGTAAACAGGTACTTCAGACTCTTATGATCCGAGAACACCTCGAATCTCTCACCATAAAGATAGTGCCTCCAAATCTTCAAGGCAAATATCAGAGCCACCAACTCTAGGTTGTGAGTAGGGTAGTTCCTCTCGTGTGTTTTCAACTGACGTGAACCATAGGCTGCTACTTTCCCCTCTTGCATCAACACACAACCTAAACCCTTTCGTGAGGCATCACAATATGCTGCACAACCCAAACCCCTCTCCGGAATAATCAAGACTAGAGCGGTGGTAAGTATAACTTTAAGCTCTTGGAACGACCTTTCGTAAGTCTCACTCCATACAAATTTGACCCCTTTCCACGTCAATCTAGTCAAAGGCGAAACTACCCTGGAGAAATCCTTCATAAACCGACAGTAATACCCGGCCAACCCCAAGAAACTACGGATCTCAAAGACATTCATAGGTTGTGCCCAATCCTGTACTGCCTCTATCTTGGATGAATCTACAGTCGCCCTTTCCTCGGATACCACGTGGCCTAAGAATTTGATCTCTCTTAGCCAGAACTCACACTTCCCAAACTTAGCATACAGCTTATGGGCTCTAAGCAACTCAAGCACCACTCGCAAGTATTCCTCATGCTCCTCCTCAGAAAGTGAATAAATCAAAATGTCATCTACAAAGACGACTACAAAGCAATCTAAGAACTCTCTGAAAATCCGGTTCATCAAGTCTATGAACACAGCCGGTGCATTGGTAAGCCCAAATGGCATCACCAAAAACTCATAATGGTCATACCGCGTACGGAATGCTATCTTCGGGATTTCCTCCTACCTGACCCTCAATTGATGGTAACCCCATCTCAAGTCTATCTTTGAGAAACAACGGGATCCTTTCAACTGGTCAAATAGATCGTCTATACGAGGCATAGGGTAACTATTCTTAACCGTAACCCGGTTCAATTTTTGGTAATCAATGCAAAGTCTTAAAGCCCCATCTTTCTTTATAGCAAAGAGGGCCGATGCTCCTCAAGGCGAAGTACTAGGGCGAATAAAACCCTTATCTAACAGTTCCTGAAGCTGAACCTTCAACTCACTCAACTCGGCTAGGCCAAAACGATACGGTGCAATGGAAATCGATGCCATGCCAAGCACTAAGTCAATAGAGAACTCGATCTCTCGATGGGGTGGTAAATTAACAAGATCCTCGGGAAAAACGTCCGAGTACTCACAAACCACTCTTGGCAACTCAGTTTCGGTCTCATCACACTCACTACTCATAAAGCTAGCGAGAAGACAACTAAGCTCACTCCGCCCTCGTAGATCATACAGTGGTGGTAAAACTCTGCCAACCCGATCTCCCAAGAAATGAAAACAATCTCCGCTCAAGGTACATACAGTAACCCTCTGATGGTAGCAATCTATGACAGCCCGGTATGACGATAACCAGTCTATACCCAAAATCACATCAAAACTAGACATGTCCATCAACACAAAAGAAAATGGAAGCCAGCGATCAGCGACCTCTATATCACAACCCCGACACCCTTGTTTCAAAACCATCTTACCCCCAATAGGTGATATAACACAAATAGGAGATGCTAAATGCGCCGACTTCAATCCCAAAACAGATGCAAATGCAGAAGATATAAACGAATGGGATGCACCCGTATCAATTAACACATTAGCAACTGAGTTGCAAAACAAAAAGGTACCTCTCACAACTGATGGAGCCGGTACAAGATCTGGCACTGTAACAGCATACACGCGCCATGTAAGTCTCTGATCTACCTGCTCATCTCTCAGAGCGTAAGACTGCTGCACAGATTGAGCCGAAGAGGCTCCCTGATTGGCCCTCGAAGGCTGAAGTGACTGCGTTGGCTGGTGACTCTGTGTCTGCCTCAAACTAGACGCACCAGGTGTGCCACCCAACTATAGGCAAAATCTTTTCAGGTGCCCCGCCTGTCCACACTGATAGCAAGTTCGCGACTGGCCCCTACCCTGACTCTGTCCCCGAGAACGAGCTGAGGACGATGCTGCACGCTGTCCTCCTCTCTCTGTGGTCAAGCTGGAGGCTTGTGCCCCAACTGACCACATTTGTAACAAGTGATGTCTCCCTGACCGCCTCTCCCAGAACCCGAACTCGGTACTGGAAATGTAAATCTCGAATGCACTCCCTGGGACTGCAGAGGGTTAGAACCCCTCTGCCTCTTACCGTCTCCCTGGCCATCCTAACTCCTCCTAGAGCCTCTCATCCTCTCATCCTCTCATCCTCTGCATGCATAATGGTCTTAAGATGGGCAGCAGCCTCCACAAGGCACCCATAATCTCTAATCATGGAACCAGCAACTCTAAACATGAGTCTGGTCCGCAACCTCTTCTCAAACTCCAAACATCTACGCTCCCCGGTCTCCACCAGCTCAGGTGCAAACTTAGATAGGCAAGTAAAGGTGGCCTCAAACTCTGCCACTGGTGTATTCAGTTGCACCAACTTAGAGAATTGATCCCTAAACTTCTCCCTCATCGAAGCTGTAGACGTGCCCTCGAGGGCCTTACTCTACAGTTCGGACTCCCTTTTGTGTGTTGCGGTTCTTAATCTGAACCAAAGAGTCCAACTCTGGCAAATCGTTTGAGAAAACAGATTTTTGAAAAGTAGTGCCAAACATGGACTGCTTTGCCAGATTACAGAGTCGCCACCTAAATATTTTACAATGGGAAATTTATGAAACCCTGACTCGGTGCCGAAGGCCACGTGTCCGTCATCACCAAATGTCTTGGCTCGGGAGCTTGGGTACGATCGGGGAAGGTCAGCTATGAGCACCCCCTTTCGCCCGGTCCGAAGACCGGCCTCTACTAACCGTGATATCCGTTTTTGAAAACATTATGTGTTCTTATTCCAATTATTAACCTAGAATTACTATGTTATGCGCGCAGCAAACAAGTATAGACTAGATCGCTTAATTTGGAAATAAACATTGCATATCCGTTTGTTTTGAAATTGTTTCGGGATTTGCTACTCGCAAGTAGGCCAAAACACGGATTTCAATGAGTTTTTCCAACTCAAACAATCCAACCTCCACCCATAGGCATTCAAACAGTTTATCTCACGTAAGCAATTAGCCGCATGGTAAGCATACTATCATGGCAACATTCACACGCATGCGATATGCTAAAGCATAAATACTTACATCGTACTCCGTGCCAAAACAGTAAACTAGTTAGCAAAAATGCGTGCCCTAGTTCATGTTAGAGCGACTAATGCAACACATACAGGGATGCAGTTTAGAGCAGGCTCGGCTAACCCTAAAATGGCATGTGGAATGCAATCATTCGATGCACGTATTCAAGTTAGATTTGAAGATACGATGCGGTTTGTATGATGTACCGAGCCCGGTGCATGTCAACAAATGCATGGATGCACGCATGCATTGCATAAGGTATGCTAAAATAAACGTGCCCTAATCTACCATTATAAGCAGGTAAATAAAAGGGAAAAAGAAATGGGGGTTGGAAGACATACACACCACTCACCCACACTTATTACAGATTTGCCCTCGCTCGGAGGGACCAAGAGAATAATACAAATTAATTAACTAAGCGAGCTAATTAAATATTACAAATTAATTAAATCAACAAAGAAAAACAGTAAACCGCCTCGGGAGGAGAGCCAAATGCAGCACACTCGGATTCTGCTCGGAATTGCACTGCCATGCCTAGCTTGCCTCTGTTTTCCCTGCTTTGCATCTCAGAAGACTTCCAAAGTCTCAGGAGTGCCTCCCAGGACACTGAGGGACATCATCGGCTGAGTAGGACTTCCACCGGCATCAGTATGAGGTCACCGGCACAAAATTCATCCATCGGCCATCGATATACTGCCGGTCGGCACTAAATACTGCCGTCCGGCACTGAATGTCTGCAGAACCTGCAACTCACAGCAGCAGAGGGCAAAAACTTGCATGGCAATGTAATTCCAACAATGTGTGCACCAATCACGCCCCTTATCATATTTGTGACTCAAAGGGGCATGTGCCTCGGTTCTCGGGCCACTAATCACGCATTTCCATGCATGATGGCCCAAAGAACCAAATGTGCCACTTTCAGTTTCAAATGCATGCAAACCATATAAACAAACAAGGGTGCCAAACCTCTATCATGTTTATCTCAAGAGGCCTAGCATGCACGTGAATGCAATGAAATCCTAAGCATGTTGGCTAGCATGCAACATGGACAATGTAATGTAAGGATGTTAATATGCAAACATACCTACAAGACAAACATGTAAACCAAACAATGGGGTGGACTTAAACATGATCTAGGCAACTCAAACTAGGCCTAAAATCAGTAGCCAAAATGCTAAGTATGAGAGCTAAACACACATGCACATGTACACATGTTAAGGCACACAACTTAGGCATTAAACAAACCACTCTCAAGCACACTTGAAAAGAGATAACATGGATGATTAGCATGCAACATGAGCTCTAAAATCATGTCAAAGTGTGGTGCTAAACCAACTCAAGATAGGCCAAACAAAGCATGCAAATGGTCCAAGACTTAAAGCAAGTCAATGAGGCATTGAACTATACTTATGCAAGACAATTATGGCATGCATTAAACAACTAAAAACAGGTTTTTAGCATGTTAAAACAAAGCCAAAAGGCTACTTAGATGACATCTAAGAGGCTTGAAACCAAAGGCATGCACAATGACCAAAACATGGAGCATTCAATACATGCTTTTAAAGCATTAAAGAGGCAACTAAGGCAAGCATACAAGCACACCAAAGGGACTGAAATGACATGCCAAATGGTTCCAAACCATCAAAATGAGGTAAGCAACACGTGCTACATATGCATGCTCAAAGGCTAGCAAGCCTAAAATGCAAAGGGGCCATATAATGCATGCCAAGATCAACCCAAATGACTATGGACAGAGCTAAAACATGTCAAAATAAGCACAAAACATTCATGAGTCTAAGCCTAAAGCATGCTCAAATTAGGGCTAACAACCTAAGGCATGTTAAGGCAATACAAGGCATTACATGGAAACTATGCTAAGCATGCATAAGGGACCAAAACCAACTTAAAATCATGTTATGTCATGGTATAATAAGCATGAAAAACAGTCATGACATGCTCAACACACACTTGAACATAGGCTTCCTCAAGAGGCCAAAACTTGTCCTTTTCAAGAACAATAAGGAGAGGGGGTGACCCTCTCCTTCTTAGGACTTCAAGGCATCATCTTCACCACTGAAATCCCTCAAGAGTTCAGTGGTGAAGAGACCCCAACACCAAAATCCCGGATCTTAACAAAATAGCACAAAAATGAGGCCTTTCAAGGCCTAAGAGGGGCCAAACTTCCCCAAAGCACAAAGTACCCTTAATAAACTATCAAGAGGACTAAAAATCAGAACTTTTTTGTATTAAACACCAAGCACAAAAACAGTTCAAAGATAGGTGAAAATGGAATGCAAGAATGGGGTAAATAAAGCAAGTTTCTCACCCTTGTTGACCTTCTTCACCAAAGATGATGTTGTTGCTTCCTTAAGCTCTAATCCAGCCAAAAACTCCAAGAACAACCTCTTGGAACCTCAGTAGCCAAGGGAAGGTGAAACACTAGGTGTTGATGTGCAATAGTGAGACACAAACACCTAGTGTACAAACAAGAGAGCAAAAGAGAGATAGAATAGATATAGACTTCAAACCCTAAAACCAGAGCTTCTTCTCTGTCTTTTCTCTCTAAAAATGTCTAACTCCTCTAACCCTGAGCCAAGAGAAGAGGGCCTTCTCTTATAGACAACAAAGCTTACAAGCTAAGTCAATCAAAGGCTCATCCCTCCATACACGTGTATGGAGGGGAAACTAATGCAAGACAGCTGCCTTAAAATATCTCATAAAGCAACTGCACAGTAGTCGGCAGGGCAAAATTGTCATTTTGACAAAATTGACTGCCGACCGGCACAAAAGAGTGCCGACCGGTACAATATAGTGCCGATGGCAACACCAACCAGCCGGTGGCCTCTAGCCACTGCCGGTGGTGTGTGGGGACGCCTCACAAGGCATTCCCTACCCCTCCAAGGCAAAGCACACGTGTTTGGTACGAAACCAGACACAAAACGGTCAAGTTCGGAGGTCCTGAGGCAAGGCGCGTAGCCGAGAACTCCGGGAACTCCAAACGAACACGAACATGGATAATCACCGGGTGTTCAAGCGGTGATGTCCAGGTCTTGAGGACGGTCAAAAATGGGGTGTCTACAGTTGCCCCTCTTTGACAAAACTCGGAAGTCATAACAATGACGGGAGTGAATGTCAAAGCCCAGAGACGACCCATTTTTGACAAGGCCGAAGACTTGGACAATCATGCAAGACAAACAAGGTATGCGCCCGAAGGCAGGGGCAAAATGCAAGACAATGCAAGAAGCCGAGCATAACTTATGATCATGCAAAGAAAGCTGTAATGAAGCACACATGCGATAGTTATAAGCTAGCATGCACCAAACTACACCACGATGCAGAAAGGATGTAAGAGAATTATGCAATTCTCAAAACGTCTCACGCAGAGGATACAATACCTGTGCGACTCGTCCGGTTGCACCGGCCTCAAATGAGCCGTACATACAATATCGTGCCTGCAAAGAAAGTAAACTTAACAGGTACAATATTGTTAGCAACATGCATGACAATGCAATGATGAATGCAAAATGATATGCATTATATACTAAACTACGTATAAACAATGCAAATGATATGCAATGCAATTGAAACAATGCAAACTAAATGCAGAGCAATCGACTCATGACTCAATCAGGAGCGGTTCGAAACCACACAAATGTCAAGTAGGTTGATGGAAGTAACGAGTCCGTCTACCATAGAACGATGTCTGAACTATGAGTGATGTAGACGGACACAAGAACAAGTATTGGGTGGATTGACATAAGTGGGTGACAACCCGCTGAGGAAAGAACAATGATCCTAATGCCGAATGCAATAATTACACTACAATGTAATATCTACAATGGATATGGCGTGTAGCCAAACCGTATTTTGCCTAGGAAAGGCATGCATACATACAAACCATGTCTAACACAGAAAAGGTGCCGCAACCTCAAACCAACATACCAGCGTGGAGTAGGCGCGATGCACATGCAGAACTGTGCTTTGACGTGAAAAGTAAGGGCACATACCAGACCAAGCTCAACAAGGAAAGACGCAAGCCATGGATGGAAGATGATGCAGTGGATGCATGCAACTACAATGCAATGGAAATGGATATTTACAGAAAATGCATGACATATACACTATATTACAATGAAATGCATGACAAATGCACATGTTTTTTTTTTTGAATTTTGAAATGAAATGCATGATATGTGCAGTATTTACAAATGATGCATGATAATGCAATATGATGCAACGGCCATGATTGCGGCTTTCCTTATCTTACCAACAGGGCGCTATACTAGGTTGGTTCAGTATCCGGAACTGAGGAGTAAACACGCCGCCTCAACCTATGGGGCTTCTATACAGATTTCGAGCCGAGGGTACACCCCCTGGGTATTTAAACCAGACTTTAGTCTCGGAAATCCCGAACCTTTGTGTTCTAGGCATAAGCCGTTCGAACTCTAGTTTTCACCGTCCCCGTTGGTCTTCTAGGAACTCACCGCAAAAACAGGCAGGTGGCTTTACCAGACCACCGAAAGTCGTTCGGGCACGACAAACACCAAAGGAATTGCACCTTCAGAGGATTTAAGGTCTCCTAGACCGTGATGCAAAATGTATGCATGACAATGCATGTTTTTTTTTGTTTTTTGAAATGCGCATGATGCATGATGTTTGAAATGCGCGCCAATGCGCGGCCTTACGAATGCACGACAATGCATGAATTGTGTGTGCCAAAGCAACGAAGGTCTTGCACCTTCCGAGGATTTAAGGTCTCCTAGACCGTGCGTGTTTAAGGTCTCGCCAGACTTGGGGACGAAAAAAACAGTGAAGTGCGCAAAATAGCCGACGAAATGCGAAATGAGATGCAAGATGAGGCACGCATACCTCATGGATGCAGAATGCAAAACAAATGCAAATGAAGTGCAAAGTGAGGCACGCATACCTCAAGATGCAAAACTGAAACGGACATGAGGCACGCATACCTCATTGAATGGAAAATGGAATGCAAAACGAGCCACGCGTACCTCGAGATGCAATGAAATGCAAAATGAGGCACGCATACCTCGTTGAATGGAAAATGGAATGCAAAACGAGGCACGCATACCTCGAGATGCAATGAAATGCAAAATGAGGCATGCATACCTCATTGAATGGAAAATGGAATGCAAAACGAGGCACGCGTACCTCGAGATGCAATGAAATGCAAAATGAAGCACGCATACCTCATTGAATGGAAAATGGAATGCAAAATGAGGCACGCGTACCTCGAGATGCAATGAAATGCAAAATGAGGCACGCATACTTCGTTGAATGGAAAATGGAATGCAAAACGAGGCACGCATACCTCGAGATGCAATGAAATGCAAAATGAGGCACGCATACCTCGTTGAATGGAAAATGGAATGCAAAACGAGGCACGCGTACCTCGAGATGCAATGAAATGCAAAATGAGGCACGCATACCTCATTGAATGGAAAATGGAATGCAAAACGAGGCACGCGTACCTCGAGATGCAATGAAATGCAAAATGAGGCACACATACCTCGTTGAATGGAAAATGGAATGCAAAACGAGGCACGCGTACCTCGAGATGCAATGAAATGCAAAATGAGGCACACATACCTCGTTGAATGGAAAATGGAATGCAAAACGAGGCACGCGTACCTCGAGATGCAATGAAATGCAAAATGAGGCACGCATACCTCGTTGAATGGAAAATGGAATGCAAGTATGACACGTATGCCATGCAAAACGGTGCGAGTCGCAAGGGACGTGCAAGACGACGCGATGCGACGCACCGGACAATGTAATGGATGCGTGCAACGCACACGGGGCAACTTTTGAATCTTGTAAAAGACAAAAGGATACAAAAGGATACAATCTTTGCTTGAATTTGAGTGCCACACACAGAAGACACAGTCCGAGGTCAAAACGGAGGCCGGTTGAGCATCGGGGATGCACTTTCTTGCATTTTCTTGAGCTGTGAAGACCCAAAACTGCTCATATAGCCTAAACAAGGCTGTGGGAACACCATCAGCTGGGAGAGGAAGCCACCGACTGGCCACCGGCTGCAAAATAACTCCACCGGCACAATATTGTGCCGACCGGCCAAAAATTGCTGATCGGGGGCAGTTTTGACAATTTGCCTCGGGTTTTATAAAATAGGGCTCCTAAACCCTATTTTCTCACTTCTTGTCCACCGAAAACTCTTGCCCTCTCTCTCTCTAGAGCATTTTCTCTTCCTCTTTTCTTTGTTTTCTTCGCATTCCAAGCCCGTTTCGTCGTCGGATTCGCGATTTTCTTCGCGTTTCGGACATTTTCCACCGATTGAAATTCCGTTTCGAAGCATCCTTTGCTATTTCCACTTTTTCGGGACTTGTTCCCCTCGATTTCCTCTTCATTTCCGTGCCTTTCCATCTTCCGGCCTTCCCGGTCGTTTTTGGCCCGCTCAGGGTTGACTTTTTCGGTTGACTTTTCACATTCCAGCTCTTCCGGCCATTTTCTCACCACCATTGCCATGGCTGACGATGTTCCACACGTTGGAACTCCCCCGGATCACGAGATGGATCCCGCGGTCGAGCTTCGCCCGTTGAGTGAGCGTCCCTTCGACCCGGCGACCTACCGCCCGGCGATCCACGTTCTACCTCCGGATGGTCTTCGCCATTTCCGCGGCTTTGACCGAGCGCTGGACCCGGAGCTTCTCCTGCGCGAGCCGACCTCTCACCTATCCTTCGGCGCTTTCGAGGTAACATTTTTTTCTCTGTTTTACTTTCTGCAATGTAGAACTGTTAACTGCCATAGCTGAATCTGTTCTTTAACTGCTTAGCTCTGATATGCTGTACACTGTAGTTGATCGCAATCATGCTTACAACTGATATCTATTTAAGACGGACACATGCACACACACTGCACTAGTCTCAATCACCTAAACACACGGCACACACCGTACTTCACTGCAAACCTACCGACACCCGGCACTTATTTGAATCTGAAAACATATTGTATGCTGTATTTAAACTGAACCACACGAAACACGCTGACGCATCATACGTTGCAGTTCACCTACTGGCACACTATAACCCGATATCTGCTTGAATCTAAAAAAAAATGTGCAGACATGCACCATATCTGTATGCTGACCCTCACAAACACACTGACACATCACAGGCCGTAGTCCACCGTAGTACACTGAAACCTGATATCTGCTTGGATCTGAAAAATGTGCACGCATGCTAGATTTGTATCAACTTTAACATGTTTCCTCAGAACTGTACATTTCATATTGCTTCGCAACTATTTGTTTGAAAACAGGGAGATTCCCATACCATCCGCGGGTATGGGAATGTCGTGGCTCGAGATTGGTATTTAAAGCTTCCCGAGGCGGTTCGACGCATCGTGGACGAGGCGGGCTTTGGTTCCTTCTGCAGGGGTCTGACCCGGCTTACTGCTTGCAGGCCTCTTTCTGCTGCCTTGGCAGAGAGGTGGTGGGGGCACCACCGACTCATTCCACTTGTCGGCGATCGGGGACATGATGATGACCCCTTATGACTTCTCGGTGCTCACAGGCATCGGGGTGGGGGGTGATCCGATCCCCTTCGACACCGATATGGACGAGTGGACCGCCGCTCAGATCTATTTGCTTGGCGAGGCGCCACCTCTTGCTCGTCCAGGCTTTGTCCGCTACTCCTGGTTCGAGGTGCAGTTCAGAGTGCAGCCTGCGTTGGTGGCGGCGGCTTCGATGACCTAGGCGGCCGTAGAGCAGTACGCACGCGGCTTTTTGATGTTTTTGCTAGGGACGACCCTCTTCGCCGACCGGGCGAACACCGTGCCTCTCTGCCTACTCAGCGCACTGGTGGACGTCCGAGACATCTTGCGTTTCGATTGGGGTGGTGCGGCTCTGGCCACCCTCTACGGCTATATGAGCTCAGTCTCCCGCGGCAGCGGACAGTTGCTCGGGGGCTATTGGCGTGCTTGGGAGGTACATTTCCTTTTCCGCCTTACATTTCTGTTCTGTACTTTCTGTACTCTGCACACTGCACACACTGTAGTCTGTTTCACACGGACTGTATATTGTACACACGGCACACACATACTCTGCTTTACACTGACTGTATACTATTCACACTGTACACTCTACACAATACACTACACAACACACGGCTCTGCTATTTCTGTCTTATTTTGTATTCTGCTTTCTGATAAACATTCTGATATTCACCTTGCAGTTGTGGGTTTACGCCTACTTCCCTAGGCTCGCACCTGTACCTGATGCAGAGACCTCTCTGGTCGTCCCCTTCTCACGCCGCTTTGACGGGAGGTGCGCCCGGAGGCCGCGGGAGACTTTCAGCTTCTTCCGCCGTTACTTCGACACCATCACCCCTGCCGAGGTATGTCTTACTTGCAGTTCATTTAAGCTTCACTTTTCCACTGTATATTTGCAATACAGTAGGTAACAAACTGTATTTCAATTTCAGATCACCTGGCAGCCGTGGGCTCCTCTGCCAGCGATGGTGCGGGATCGGTTTGCCGGCGCCGTCGAGACCTCACGTTACCGGATTTTGCTGGAGGGCCCGGTCTGTCGAGCTTGGTACCTGGGCGAGCGCTTCTTGCGTCAGACCTCAGGGTTACCTGAGCAGATAGTCCCGGTGCATCCTCCTGAGCATATGAGGGACACGAGCGTTTCACCGTTGAGCAGATGGGGACTACACCATCGGCTGGAAGGCAGACGGCTTCAGAGGCGAGGGCGATTACTCAGAGTACGTCCGGACCTTCATCATGCGGCCGCTGAGCGGTGGTCGCCAAGCTGAGAGAGAGAGACCTGCGGCGCCGGCGGCCGGAGCAGGAGTAGGAGGAGGAGCGCTGAGGAGGGCTCAAGTCTGCGGCAGGGGCGGAGTTTAGAGAGGACGGGAGGCCAGTTGGCCTGCCCTGCCTGCTTCACTGTCTTTCCGGGGGTCGGATGGGGCAACCTATCAGATTCCCTTCGCCCCTCCGCCGGCTGATCACGAGTTTGTCAATATCCCCGACTTGCCTCCGGTATGTGTTACTGCATTTCTGTACAGTTATTTCATTTTAGTTTATTTGATATTCCACAGAACATTGATGCATCTGATTCCCTTGCAGGCATCTTCTGGATATACCGGCAGTTACTGGAGATGAATGCCTCCATGACGGGGATGCTGCAAGCGGACCTTCGACTTCCTAGCCTTTTACGGCCTTCCGGTATGTTCTCTCTGTCATAGCTTCAAACCATACACAAACTGCTTCGCATAATCTGATGCATATCACAACACTGGATACCCAGCCCTCACGGTACTTGACACACTGTATTTCATACACTGCCTTCTGTACTGATAAACTGCTTACGGCATTCATACTCTATATTCATACACTGCATTCTGCACTGATAAACTGCTCACGGCATTCATACTCTATATTCATGCACTGCATTCTGCACTGATAAACTACTCATGGCATTCATACTCTGTACTCATACACTGCATTCTGCACTGATAAACTGCTCACGGCATTCATACTCTGTACTCATACACTGCATTCTGCACTGATAAACTGTTCACGGCATTCATACTCTGTACTCATACACTGCATTCTGCACTGATAAACTGTTTCATACATACTGATACATTTGTCTTTCATGTTTTTCAGCCTCCCTTCCCACTTCCCCGGCGGGTGGCGTCGCTCCACCTGGACCTCCCATCTCTACTCGGGATGGCAGGGTATTTCCCCGCACCAGAGGAGGGCGTACTTACGCCGGGAGCAGCTCGCGGGCTCAGTTCCAAACGACGATTCTGAGGAGGAGGCGGAGGCATCCGAGGAGGCGGCCGGGGGCAACTCGGACTCAGACAGTGACACTTCCGGTGATGCTCCTGGACTTCTGCCCAGGAAGAGGGCGAGGACAGATCCCCCGTCACGAGGCCATTGATGACGCTGATGACCCAGACTTTTGCTGTTTCTTTTATTTCTTTTCTTGTACTTTTCTCTTTGTTGGTAGATAGAGTACTTTGTACTGCCGCAGGCAGGTTTTTGTTTTCCTCAAACTTTGTACTTGAAGAGATTATATGAAACAAACCTTTGTCTAAAAAGAGTGTTATATCTGTACATCTCGTAGTTTGCACTGCATTGCATCATATTACACCTCAAATGTAAATGATATTGATTTGTTGTCTGCAAGTTGAGCAATTATACTATGATAATCGGATAACCAACCAATTATCAGCAGAACAACTCATACAAACCACTACTCAAACTGGATAATACAGCCCATACTCTACTGGGGATTGATCTGCCTATAGCCCATAACACAGCATTCAGTTCATTCTGCACACAGCAAACCCTGAACAAATAACCTGAATCTGACAAGACAGACCACACAACTGAAACGGTTGAGATTGAAACACACTCGGATGTCCCAAATTTCCTTTTCTTCTCTTGGCTCGCATGATTGCAGAGAATGGCACAGCATTCTGAGCACAGGCGATTACTTTTTGGAAAAGGATGGGTTTTCAACCAGGGTATCGAGCCTACCACAGAACGCGACGAGACAGACTCAAACAAAGAAACAAAAGGCACACGACCTGACATAATGAGACATGCTCGGAAAAGACTCAAAGCCAAAATCAAGGTCGAAATCAAAATACACGACACACAGACATGTTTACAAAAGACCTCAGATCTCGAGAAGCCAGTTCCTCCGGGTATTATTTTCCACCCTTTCTGATTTGTGATACTCGCATCGCTCGGTCGCTCGGCCCTCAGGCTCGGTTTTTCTCTCAAAAACCCTTTTCTTCACTTTTCTCTCAACTTACACCTCTCTGTTCTTTATTCTCTCATTTTTCATCCCTTCCCGGGGCGATTGACAGATGAATAGGAAGTCGCGGGTTCACGCCCAACACTGTTAGCTCACGGCTATTCCTTCTGGTAGACAGGGTGCCTTGCTGGCGAGTGCGTTGATAACAAGGGGGGAAGACAGAAGGCCTGACTCGATTGTGCCCCTAGTTCGTCACTTTGACCATTTTTTGTTTTCTAAAACAGTTTTGATCAAAAATGAGAGTTGGATTAACACACTTATTCGATTCTTGATTTGAAAATCATGCGAATCAGGCTGTGAGCACTGAAAATTCTCCTTTTGGGTCCAAACATGGTCTAATTTTTGGAAAAGATGGAACAATTTTTGAGAAAATTAGTCAACCTCAGTAAAAATTCTCAAAAACTATTTTTGCAAACAGTCAATGCTCAAACGAGCACGGAACTTACCCTTGAGATATGCAACCTCGGATCGGAGGCAATGGAAAATTGCCCCTGGCTCGAAGGGGGATAAGGCAACGGAAAGTTGCCCCTGGTTTGGACAGCAACTCAGGGCAACTTATGGCAATGCATGGCAACGGAAAGTTGCCCCTTGTTTAGATGATGCCGCGGCATTTTTGTGAGCCAGTCCTCGTTGATGGCGATCGGTCCCTCGGATACGGAGGAGGCGAAGATGGTTTGAATCAATATATGGACACAATCACCTGGAAGGTGTTGGTGGTTGGGCTTCAAAAGGAAGTTGATCACGTAGTTCCAGCCGTTGTGACCGAGACATCGGATTAAGAGGGGATACAAGTGATCAAAACCATGACATGGACTAGGACGCTATGGAAGCGTTGGGGCTGGACTTCAAGATGAAGTTGCCTACGTATCCCAAACATGGGAATCAAGCCTTACGTAGTTCCGGTTAAGGTACACTCGGGTATTTTAACCTTCACTGTTTAGGCTCTAACTTTTGCCAAGGCGCCCAATGCGGGTTTTCGACCTTGCGAGCTATGTTTTTTCTTTTTCCTTCTTTTGATTTTTGTTTCTTTTCTTTTGTTTTACATTTTCATTTTTATTTCTTTTGCTATTTTTTGTTATTTTCTTTTCTTTCTTGCTTCTTTTGTATTTTCTTTTCTTCTTCTTTTTTTTTCTTTTTCTTTGCTCTAACTTTTGCCTGGGCCGCCCTTCCGGGTTTTCGGCCCAGCGAGCCTCTCAAAGGGTAAAAGTGTAGCTAGCCCATGCCAAATGGTTTTGAGATTGAAGCCTCTCCGTATCCAGGAGAGCGACTGTTGTATTGATTTGCAGAAAAATCCACCTTTGGCTCTTCGAGCACATCGGATATTTTTTTTACCCCTAGTTCGAGGGATGCTTTTGATCTAGCTTTGCAAGCTTCTTCTGATAAGGTCTAACCTTCTTGATCTGACTTTGGTGCCTCTTGTTCGAGGGTTGCTTCAAATCTGGCCACACAGGCCTTACATTGTGGTCGACCGTTGAACATTCTGAATGCCAGTTCAAGGTTTGAAAGCAAAGGGGGGGGTCGAGTCTCGAGGCTGAGAGCGATCCTAGGCTGCACAATCTCAAGAGCGATTCCACACAGGTCTTCACAGGACCGCGCAAAACATTTTTTGATAGTTTTTAAGAAAGCGACAAATCGCTCGCACAGAAGATAGTGTGGGACCAGTCTGGATCGAACCAGGATTCTTCTCAGTACTCACGCCGACAAGCATGATTTCATTCATTAAAAGCTTAACATGCTTCTCTTTCTCTCAAAATGATCAAAATTTTACAAAACCCGAGGAATTACTTCCTCTTCGTTTTCATCACCACAGTGTTCGAAAAGGGGTTTTATGAAAAGCTTAGGTCATTACGACGATGTTCAAGACACAAGAGAGCAGGCAGTACGCACTGTCGTTCCATTCACATTCTCTGGCACGGCTGACTCAAATAGCAACAAATATGGAACGTGATAGCCACTGCTGTTTCATTCAGATTTGTTGGCATAACTGGCTCCTCAGCAGAAACAGACTCAAAAAGCAAAAACAACTATTAATAAGACAAAACGGTGTTTGAGGCAACAACCCCGAAATCACCTAGTATACTATACAAGAGGGACTAACTCAATACAGCAAGACAGACCCTGTAAGCAAAAAGACTGACTCAATACAGAGAGACAGACTCAAAAACAAAACAAAAGACTGACTCGACACCCAAGTCAGGATTTTCAAAACTAGCATTAGCAGGTGCTCAAAAATGCGTGCCAAACGCCACATCCAAAAATGTACCAGACACTGCCCGCAGGCGGTTCACCTTCTGATTACATGCTTGCAGTATCCGTATCCTCGAAATCCAACAACTGAGTGGTGACGGATTTTGCTGAGGTAGGCAGGAGGATAACCTCGTTGTCAATCAAGTCTTGTACCTCATGACGGAGGCGGAAGCAATTATCAGTGGCATGGCCAGTCTGCTGATGGTACGCACAGTACAATGAAGCATCATGCGTGGCGGGGAGATTCTTCGGGAGGGGCCGAGGCTCCAGGGGTTTAAGGGGTCCCCTCTCGGCAAGGATTTGGAGTGCCTTGGACAATGGCATGTAGAGAGCATGGAAGACCCTGCGCCCCCGGGGCAGGTACTTTGGTGCCTGAACACTCTTGCTAGATGCACTAGCGAACAGATCAGCGGGTGCGGCCTTGGATTTCTGATCCTTTCTGGATGCAAGGCTGGGAACGGGAAGAACTATTTTGGCATGACGGGGCCTATCCCGATTCTCTGGTTGACTGGAATTGCCCTCAGGCGGAGTGGGGAAAACATCCTCCACAGCTTTTGACATAACTGCGGATATCTGTTACTTATTCATTCCCCCGGCTTTCAAAGGCTCTACTGCCCACAGCAGTTGTTCGATGGGGTCGGCATCTGTCTTCATCTTGCCTTTATCTCTGGCCTCGGCCTGATCTAGAGTTTGGTTTGCTACGTCGTTACCATAGCTGGAGGCCATCTCCGGTTGGTTGAGTTCAATTACAATTCGTCCCAGTAGCGGGGGTTCCTGGGGTATAAAGCCCCCGGCATACGGCGCAGCTGGTGGCGAAATAGACATCCCATAGGCGAGATCTGCCACGGATCTTTGAAGATCACCTATCATTTCCATTAATTCAAATGTAGTAGGCTCGCGAGCCTGATATAGTTGAGGGGTCCAAATTGGATATGCGGCAGGCGACCTGGGTGGGTGCGGCATATCAACAGTAGCTTCATCCTGTGGGGTGATTCCTTGACCTAACGTGGCCGTCATGACCACGATCTCTTTTGAATTCTGCGTCATGTTGAGTCTTGCCTCAGCAAGAAGAAGACACTGGCTATTCTGGATCGGCCCTCTGAATCTCTAAACTGAAACGGAAAACAAGCAGTATTTCAGCCCCAAACTGATCGAACACGGATGCAGCTGGACAACTGTACTCTACTACTGATCACTGTTCCCCGAAATCACTGCCCCAAATCTGAATCTGATACCCGCAGATATAACTGATTCTTAAAATACTGATACTGGTGCCCGCAGACCTGATGCTCAAACTTTGCAAACTGATATATGCGTTCCCTGCAGAGATACACTCTAAAAGCACATAGCAGATAAATGAGAGCCAATACACCCCTATGTTAGGGTAGGGTTTCCCTGTCCTATTTCGTCAGGAACTAGGGTTTCACTATGCACGCAGCAGTTTCAAACAACCTATATCGGGTAAGCAACCTGTCCTACTTTGGAATGGTCACTATGGATCCGAATATGCACTAGGTCGAATGGTCGAAAAGGGTGCCCTGGTAAAACTGGGGTTTGTGTTCCCATACTGGCAGAGCCCGCAACCGGTCAGCCTTATGGTCATGCCTTGACAAGACAAGCCTGCAGCAAACCGCTCAGGAATAGCAGATGGCCAACACCGTGTCCTAGGCGCACCAATGCACATGCAATGCAAAGAAACACATAAGTGTAGCCAAAATAGGATATCACGAGTTCGAGTCAAGCTCTCTAAAAATCCCCAGCGGAGTCGCCAGAAACTGTAGACGCGCCCTCGAGGGCCTTACTCTACAGTTCGGACTCCCTTTTGTGTGTTGCGGTTCTTAATCTGAACCAAAGAGTCCAACTTTGGCAAATCGTTTGAGAAAACAGATTTTTGAAAAGTAGTGCCAAACATGGACTGCTTTGCCAGATTACAGAGTCGCCACCTAAATATTTTACAATGGGAAATTTAGGAAACCCTGACTCGGTACTGAAGGCCACGTGTCCGTCATCACCAAATGTCTTGGCTCGGGAGCTTGGGTACGATCGGGGAAGGTCAGCTATGAGCACCCCTTTTCGCCCGATTCGAAGACCGGCCTCTACTAACCGTGATATCCGTTTTTGAAAACATTATGTGTTCTTATTCCAATTATTAACCTAGAATTACTATGTTATGCGCGCAGCAAACAAGTATAGACTAGATCGCTTAATTTGGAAATAAACATTGCATATCCGTTTGTTTTGAAATTGTTTCGGGATTTGCTACTCGCAAGTAGGCTAAAACACGGATTTCAACGAGTTTTTCCAACTCAAACAATCCAACCTCCACCCACAAGCATTCAAACAGTTTATCTCACGTAAGCAATTAGCCGCATGGTAAGCATACTATCATGGCAACATTCACACGCATGCGATATGCTAAAGCATAAATACTTACATCGTACTCCATGCCAAAACAGTAAACTAGTTAGCAAAAATGCGTGCCCTAGTTCATGTTAGAGTGACTAATGCAACACATACAGGGATGCAGTTTAGAGCAGGCTCGGCTAACCCTAAAATGGCATGTGGAATGCAATCATCCGATGCACGTATTCAAGTTAGATTTGAAAATACGATGCGGTTTGTATGATGTACCGAGCCCGGTGCATGTCAACAAATGCATGGATGCACGCATGCATTGCATAAGGTATGCTAAAATAAACGTGCCCTAATCTACCATCATAAGCAGGTAAATAAAAGGGAAAAAGAAATGGGGGTTGGAAGACATACACACCACTCACCCACACTTATTACAGATTTGCCCTCGCTCGGAGGGACCAAGAGAATAATACAAATTAATTAACTACGCGAGCTAATTAAATATTACAAATTAATTAAATTAACAAATTAATTAATCTAAGAAAAACAGTAAACCGCCTCGGGAGGAGAGCCAAATGCAGCACACTTGGATTCTGCTCGGAATTGCACTGCCATGCCTAGCTTGCCTCTGTTTTCCCTGCTTTGCATCTCAGAAGACTTCCAAAGTCTCAGGAGTGCCTCCCAGGACACTGAGGGACATCATCGGCTGAGTAGGACTTCCACCGGCATCAGTATGAGGTCACCGGCACAAAATTCATCCACGGCCATCGATATACTGCCGGTCGGCACTAAATACTGCCGTCCGGCACTGAATGTCTGCAGAACCTGCAACTCACAGCAGCAGAGGGCAAAAACTTGCATGGCAATGTAATTCCAACAATGTGTGCACCAATCATGCCCCTTATCATATTTGTGACTCAAAGGGGCATGTGCCTCGGTTCTCGGGCCACCAATCACGCATTTCCATGCATGATGGCCCAAAGAACCAAATGTGCCACTTTCAGTTTCAAATGCATGCAAACCATATAAACAAACAAGGGTGCCAAACCTCTATCATGTTTATCTCAAGAGGCCTAGCATGCACGTGAATGCAATGAAATCCTAAGCATGTTGGCTAGCATGCAACATGGACAATGTAATGTAAGGATGTTAATATGCAAACATACCTACAAGACAAACATGTAAACCAAACAATGGGGTGGACTTAAACATGATCTAGGCAACTCAAACTAGGCCTAAAATCAGTAGCCAAAATGCTAAGTATGAGAGCTAAACACACATGCACATGTACACATGTTAAGGCACACAACTTAGGCATTAAACAAACCACTCTCAAGCACACTTGAAAGGAGATAACATGGATGATTAGCATGCAACATGAGCTCTAAAATCATGTCAAAGTGTGGTGCTAAACCAACTCAAGATAGGCCAAACAAAGCATGCAAATGGTCCAAGACTTAAAGCAAGTCAATGAGGCATTGAACTATACTTATGCAAGACAATTATGGGATGCATTAACCAACTAAAAACAGGTTTTTAGCATGTTAAAACAAAGCCAAAAGGCTACTTAGATGACATCTAAGAGGCTTGAAACCAAAGGCATGCACAATGACCAAAACATGGAGCATTCAATACATGCTTTTAAAGCATTAAAGAGGCAACTAAGGCAAGCATACAAGCACACCAAAGGGACTGAAATGACATGCCAAATGGTTCCAAACCATCAAAATGAGGTAAGCAACACGTGCTACATATGCATGCTCAAAGGCTAGCAAGCCTAAAATGCAAAGGGGCCATATAATGCATGCCAAGATCAACCCAAATGATTATGGACAGAGCTAAAACATGTCAAAGTAAGCACAAAACATTCATGAGTCTAAGCCTAAAGCATGCTCAAATTAGGGCTAACAACCTAAGGCATGTTAAGGCAATACAAGGCATTACATGGCAACTATGCTAAGCATGCATAAGGGACCAAAACCAACATAAAATCATGTTATATCATGGTATAATAAGCATGAAAAACAGTCATGACATGCTCAACACACACTTGAACATAGGCTTCCTCAAGAGGCCAAAACTTGTCCTTTTCAAGAACAATAAGGAGAGGGGGTGACCCTCTCCTTCTTAGGACTTCAAGGCATCATCTTCACCACTGAAATCCCTCAAGATTTCAGTGGTGAAGAGACCCCAACACCAAAATCCCGGATCTTAACAAAATAGCACAAAAATGAGGCCTTTCAAGGCCTAAGAGGGGCCAAACTTCCCCAAAGCACAAAGTACCCTTAATAAACTATCAAGAGGACTAAAAATCAGAAATTGTTTGTATTAAACACCAAGCACAAAAATAGTTCAAAGATAGGTGAAAATGGAATGCAAGAATGGGGTAAATAAAGCAAGTTTCTCACCCTTGTTGACCTTCTTCACCAAAGATGATGTTGTTGCTTCCTTAAGCTCTAATCCAGCCAAAAACTCCAAGAACAACCTCTTGGAACCTCAGTAGCCAAGGAAGGTGAAACACTAGGTGTTGATGTGCAATAGTGAGACACAAACCTAGTGTACAAACAAGAGAGCAAAAGAGAGATAGAATAGATATAGACTTCAAACCCTAAAACCAGAGCTTCTTCTCTGTCTTTTCTCTCTAAAAATGTCTAACTCCTCTAACCCTGAGCCAAGAGAAGAGGGCCTTCTCTTATAGACAACAAAGTTACAAGCTAAGTCAATCAAAGGCTCATCCTCCATACACGTGATGGAGGGGAAACTAATGCAAGACAGCTGCTTAAAATATCTCATAAAGCAACTGCACAGTAGTCGGCAGGGCAAAATTGTCATTTTGACAAAATTGACTGCCGACCGGCACAATATAGTGCCGATGGCAACACAACCAGCCGGTGGCCTCTAGCCACTGCCGGTGGTGTGTGGGATGCCTCACAAGGCATTCCTACCCCTCCAAGGCAAAGCACAAGTGTTTGGTATGAAACCAGACAAAACGGTCAAGTTCGGAGGTCTTGAGGCAAGGCGCGTAGCCGAGAACTCCGGGAACTCCAAACGAACACGAACATGGATAATCACCGGGTGTTCAAGCGGTGACGTCCAGGTCTTGAGGACGGTCAAAAATGGGGTGTCTACAGTAGCAGGAAAGTACTTGTCTTAGAAAGCTACAACAAAGGCATCCCAAGTCCCTCCAATGCGTCCCCGCTTATACTTCCACCACTGACCCACGTCTCCCTCCAGCTGGAAGGACGCCAAGGTCACTCTCAGACCTCCATCTTCGATGCCAAGCATCTCAAACATCTTCATCATCTGCTCAAGCCACTCATCAACCTTCAGTGGTTCCTTAGGGTCACCCAAAAACTCGTCCGAATTCGATCGGAAGAACTCCCTCTTCAGAAAAGACGGCCCTGCCTCAGCTACTTGGGCTTGGACTTGATTCTCAGCCCTGAGAATGTCCATGGATTCCCTCAATGCTTCGGCCATTTCATGGGCTAAGGCGCCCATGGCCTGCTGACTAACCGGTTCGGCCACATTGGCCTAACTCACTCCTTCCTCCTGTGCCGGAATTTCATCCGGTATGGGCATCTCCTACCTCCTAGGGCTACCAGGCCTGCCACTACGACCTCGTCCTGACATTCTAACAAAGGTAACAAAGATATTAGCACATTCACAAATGTGCCAAAGCTATTTTACTCGGGTCCGAATGCGATAGACAATAGTAATTCACTCCATTTAAGCACATAATCACATAAACACTTACGAATTTCATTTTCGAATAATGACCGTCCTGTGGCATTGCTAGAGTTCCAGTTAGAAACGACAGTGATAAAGTGCCTTTCTAACAGGAGTCCTAGAAACCCATAGACCCGATCAACATCTTAGAAAGTAAATCCGATACCCATATAGTCACATAAACATGTTATCATATAAACACATAACATTTCACTTAAGTCTCTAACAAGCGAGACAAACCCATTGTGGTACTAACCACTTCCCACGTACCCAAAGTATTCAAACCCGGTACGCTCTGATACCAAGTTGTAATGCCCTAAAAAATAAGGCACATGAAAATCATGCATAAGATCCATAAACATAGACGAAGTATTATATTTTCATTCATTAGAGTCCTTTACAAAAGATATCACATGCATTATATTTTCATTGATGTTTATCCTGAAACTATAGCATGTAATTTTAACTTCTAATAACAAAGTAAATGTCCTAGGAGCTTACATCTTTCCAAGCCATCACTTGGTTACAACAAAAGAAGAGTTCTAACTCTATACATATATAGCCCTTGGCTTGAATATACATTTAACACCAAAACAAAATATCAAAAGGGAGTCTTCAACTGCTAAATCTCCCAAGCTAAGACCTTTGAGGTGGCATGTCCCCTGTATCTGAAAAATGGTGTCCCAAGTAGGGTGAGCCAAAGCCCAGTAGAGATATGCTAAACAGTATATGAGAATTAACTAAAACATTAGCATTCGATAAATGTTTGACATTTATAAACCATCTTAAACCTTTTTCATAATCAATCAACATTGGTGCCCATATTTTAATTCACTTCAAATTATCTACCCAAGTCAATTCATTGACATAATACATTATCAGATAAACGATTCAAAATGAGACTACAACTCATTCATAAGCACTTCAATCATAAACATCATTCATACACTTCCATAACTTGCCATTTTACGGAACTACGTCCGAGGGAACCGACACCCAAATATAAATAAGATTTCGAGACTTTAACCTTAGACACTCCGGCCAACTTAATTATCCATGGAGTCCATTCCCTATCTCCTCCCAAACAATGAAGTACATCCCCTATCTCCTCCCAAACAAAGATACATATACAATATATTTAAATACGTTGTCGTATACAATGACCCATTCATTCACATATACAATGTTTACATCCAACCGTCATATTCAATGACATATTCCCACTTGATTAGTTTCAATTTACCTAGTCAACATGTAGTTTTTACAACAATCATAGCTATCCTCCACCAATAGCCCAAAACAGATAAATAAATTTCTCAACAGATAATTTATCACATTTTCCATAGGTGAGTGATTCATCAATCCAACTACACCATTTAATCACGATTTCCTCCAATTTCATGATTCTCAAACCAATTTCATATTTCCACATTTATTTCACTAATTATACAAAATAGTTATTCATTTCAAATTAGGGTATTCTCCCCATTTTCTCAAATGTTGCATCCATGGCCAAATTTCATCAATGATACCCAAGTAATAGCATATTCAAGACCTCTCATATCCATAGGTAACCCAAAATAGAAAACCCCTCTTTGATAATTTAAAACTCAAAACCCTAACTTCACCCAAACCAACCATTTATACAAAAGACCAATATTTCTATTAAAGCTTGTAGTAATGAGTAGATTATCTCTGCCTCAAACGGACAAGCTCAAAGGAAAAGAAGAAGGAAACTCAAGATGCTCCCAATCCACACTTTTTCGGATCAAAATGAAGCCCACACAAAGCTCTACCTTTTTAACAAAGGAAAAAGGGTAAAAAAATCTCTAGAACAGGGTGTATTTGTAGAGAGAGTAGAGAGAGAGATAGCCAGATTTAGGGTTTGGAGTGAAAAGAAGATGAAAAAGTGATGTAAAATCACGCTACTGCGATTTGATATATACGGGGCTCGCACAAGCGAAGGAGTTGTTGCTCGAGCGACCAGACACAACAAATACCTCACTCGAGCGCAAGAAGCATCGCTCGAGTGAACAATACGAAGCTCCAGGTCTACCACTCATGCAGACGCACGCTCGAGCGTAAGATCGCTCGCTCGGGCGAAGGAACACAAAACACAGGGCTCGCTCGAGCGAAGAATACCAACCTTCAGGTTTTCACGGAGACGGAGATGCAGACATACGCTCGAGCAAAGAAGCAAAAACCCAGGGCTCGCTCGAGTGCAAAAAGCCTCGCTCGAGCGACGAGACCAAAACCTAGGCAGCAACCTTTTGTTCCAACTCACAACCAACCTGTTCCAAACTCGCCCAACACAGCCCAAAACTCAAATACAAGGAACTAAATGATGGAAACAATATACAGACAACAACATACAACCACTAAACTCGAGTCCGGACACAATAAATGATGGGAAAAACCGGAATTGCTATATGCCCCGTTTGAAGACTTGGGTTAGTAGTAAAAAAAAAATCGTTATAAATTATAATATTAAATTTTTTTATAATTTTTTAATAATTATGTAAAAAATCAATTAAAATAATTAATTCTCATAACAATCCCAATTTAGCTCAAATTGCCCGGTTGGTGCAACTCAACTACTTTTCTTTCAAAGTAGCAGTAAAACCATGGAATAAACCGCGTCGAATTCAACCCTTGACTGATTTTTTTTTTTTTAACTCAACCCTTAACTGACTGACTATTCTTTGTTCAGCGAAGTATCCTGGTGGATTTATGACATATCATATTCCAAGCTTTGGAACCCAAAATTAAAAGTTTATTTGTTTAATTATATTTTCAAAATTTTTTAAATTTATCTTTTTTTTTAATTATTTTAAATTTATTCTAAATTTATCTCTATTTCCAAATTTATTTTAAATTAAATTTATTTCTATGAGGAAAGTTACATTAATTGAATCAATATCTATATTGAAATATGTGGTACATCATATTTTCAAGTTAACTGAATTTTTATTTTTTTATTTTTATTTTTTTTTATAAAACTTTGTAAAAAAATTATTTGTCAATTCATATACAAATTTATTTTTTATCTAATGCCCTGTTCGAAGACTTGGGTTAGTAGTCAAAAAAAAAATTGTTATAAATTATAACATTAATTTTTTTTTATGGATTCATTAATAAATATGTAAAAAAATCAATTAAAATAATTAATTCTCAAAACAAACCTAATTTAGCACAAATTGCTCGGCTGGTGTCGCACAATTACTTTTCATTCAAAGTAGTAGTAAAATCGCGCAAGAAACCACATCGAATTCAACCCTTGGCTGACTTTTTTTGAACTTAATCCTTGACTGACTGACTATTCTTTATTTAGTGAAGTTTCCTGGTGGATTTATGACATATCATATTCCAAGCTTTGGAACCCAAAATAAAAAGTTTATTTCTTTAAATGTATTTTCAAAATTATTTTAAATTTATCTCTATTTTTAAAAATATTTTAAATTTATTCTGAATTTATCTCTATTTCCAAATTTATTTTAAATTAAATTTATTTCTATTAGGAAAGCTACATTAATTGAATCAATATATACATTGAAATATGTGGTACATCATATTTTCAAGTTAATTGAGTTTTTATTTTCTACAAATTTAATATAATTATGAGCTTACAATTATCACATTAATCTGATTACTTTTGGAACAAAGTCAATTCCTAAAAATGAAAGAACAGGTCACCAAACGTATTAGCATATTGATTGCTAATATACAATTTTTATAAAGTTTATACCGTGTATGAAGTTGAAACATATATAATTTGATTGAATGCATAGGACCGATTGGTTTGTAGTGCATATATAGATATATAATAAATTCATTGCAAGAGTTAAATACAAATGGATTCCAAGGCGGGCAGACTATATACATAGAAAATTATATTTAAAGGTTAATCTCTTCTTTTTTTTTCATTGGACAATATAAATTAATTAATTCTCAAAACAAATCTAATTTAGCTCAAATTGCCCAGTTGGTGCTGCTGTAGACGTCCCCGAACGCCCCAGGAGGGTTAAGTCCCGTTCCGTTCATATTGGGGTCACTACAGTTCAAGGACTCAAATGTCACGGTTCTTAATCTTGAACCAAAGAGTCTAAATCCGGCAAATCGATTTTGAAAACAGATTTTTTGAAAAGAAGTGCCAAACATGGACTGCTTTTCCAAATACAGAGTCGCCACCTAAATGTTTTATAATGGAAAATTTAGGAAACCCTGACTCGGTGCCAAAGGCTACGCGTCCGTCATCACCAGAGTTGCCTCGGCTCGGGAACTTGGGTACGATTGGGGAAGGTCACTTCGTGAGCACCCCCGCTCGCCCGGTCAAAGACCGGCCTCTACTAACCATGATACCTTATTTTGAAAACATTGTGTGCTCTTATTCCGGTTATTAGCCTAGGTTACTATGTGATGCTCGCAGCAAACAAGTATAGACTAAGTTGCCTGAATTGGAACGAAACATTTCATGTTTATTTTTGAAAGATGTTTTGCTACCTGCAGGTAGACTTAAAATGCAGATTTTGCCACCCTCAGGTGGGCTTAAAACACTTGATGAATTGTTCCAATCCAAATAACCCAACCTCCACCCACAGGCATTCAAGGCAGTTATATCACATAAGCACATAGCCCCATGGTAAGCATGATATTCATGGCAGTCACTCACACGCAAGCAAGGATGCTAAAGCATAAAACTCACCGAGTACTCCAAGCCAAAACAGAAGCTCATTAGAAATCATGCATGATCCTAAATATACAGAAATGCCTAATGCAACACATGCAAAGATGCAACTATAGCAAGCTCGGCTATTCTAAACATGGCATATGGAATGCTACAACTAACAGGTATTCAAATTGGAATCGAAATACAAATGCTGTTTGTATGATGCGCCGAGCCTGGTGCGTGCAAAACAGATGAATGATGCAAACATGCTGTCATACTGTATGCTAATTGAAATATGCCCTAATCTAACCATCATAAGCATGTAAATAAAAGGGAAGAAAGATGTGGGGTTGGAAGACATACATCACACTCACCCACACTTATTACAATTATGCCCTCGCACAGAGGGTCCAAATAAATATACAGTCCCGAATAAAAGAATAGTACAGTCCAAATAATATAGTCCAAATAGTGTACAAATTCCTAATTAATTTACAAATTAACTAAGAAAATAATAAAACTGGCATGCAAGCCAGGGACTGCCTTGATTCTGCTCCGGATGATGGAATGATGCATGTTTGGACTGCTTTGCGCGGAAATCCACTGGAATGCCCCAATTAGCCTCTGTTTTGCAATGATTCTTGAAATGCGCGCCAAGCCTCGGAAGACCGCTGATTCTTGATGTGCTGCAACAGAGAGCAGGAAAGGAGCATAGCAATGTATTTTCACAAATGTATACATGCCTCGATTCTCGTGCCACCAATCACGCATCTCGATGCATGATGGCCAAGGAGCCGATTTGCATAACTCAATATAGAATGAATGCATATGAACACTACAACAAAACCTAACTCTATCATGGATAATCCGGAGTGTCGGTGACTTGGGAATTGAGACACGTTCCGTCACTCGGAGTACGGAACGTACCTCGTTTCCCGTGCCCGGGCTAACTCCTATCCCGAACACGATGCAATATGCATGACATGCATGAATGCAAGTGATATCCAACCTAGCATGCGCGATGCTATGAAATGACAAACACGATGCAATAATGGGCTTGCACCAACATGAGAGAGCCTCAGCCACACTCACATAGGAGGCCATCAGATGAAAACAAGACAACTCGAAATGCGTGCCCGCGTGCACGCAAACCGAGGACGGACACTCAGGCACCGAAATGCCACTCTAATGAGACATGGAAAAGACATGGAATATGGTATGCAAACATGCAAAAATCAGTGGCAAAATGAGTGGCAAAACAGCCCCGAAACAAGGCGAAATGACACCCGATGCATGGAATCTCTCCCGAAATGCAAAACTAGGCATGCGAAATGGCTCACAGCTATACAAAGCATGCATAATTTTAACATGAAGTGTAAAATAAGAAGTAAGGCAGCCCAAAAATAAGCATTTTCACAGTACAAAGCATGGCCAAACAGTGAGCAAAAGGGGGACTAAAATGGCATACAAAAGGGGCTCCGCAAGGGAGGCAATGAAGCAAGTGGTAGATGCAATGCCCAAACAGAAAATACCCTTCTAAAACACTGAATATGGACCAAAAATATGACCACTTACAGCTTATGGCAGCCCCCAAAACAGTATACAAATATGGCAAACAATTCATGCAAGAAATGGGCCAACAAAGGGGCAAAGAAGTAACTGATATATGGGGGGCTCAAACAAGTGAGGGACCTTCAAAAATGTTGGAGATAGTCCCAAAATATAGCATTTTACAGTAGATTATCAAGCCCAAATCAGCATACAAACATGCTCAAAATGCAATGCAAGATTAAGGCCACAAGAAGGCTATAACATGAAGTATACAAAATATTCGTCAAACAGCCAAAGACCCTTAATGAAACATGACAAGGGGGTAAAAATATGGCCATTCTCAGTTCTGATCATGGCCGAAAAACAGAAGCAAGATAAGCTAACAAATCATGCAAAAATAGGGACCAAAGAGGGGTACAATGGAAAGTGATACATGGAGGTCCCAAACAGTGTTGAGCCCTTCTCCAATGTTGAAGAGGGGATCAAAATATGCCCATTTACAGTTTATGACATGCTCCAAAACAGATCACATATAGGCTAAAAATATCATGCAAGAAAATGGCATTCAAGAGGGTATTGAAGCAAGTGCAACATGGGGGGCTCAAACAGTGTTGAGCCCTTAATGAAGCAAGAAAATGAGCTCAAAAAAATGACCTTTTCCGTCTTGGTCAGAGCTCAAAACAGCAAGCAAATAGAGCTAAGCAATGGTGCAAAATTAAGCTCAAAAGAGGGAGTTGACACTTACCCTTGAAGACTACCCCTTAGATGCTTCTTAGCTTGAGAAGTGGTGCCTCCAAGACTCTGAGAAGAGCTCCAAGCTGCTGGAAATGGAGTGGTGGTGGTGGTGCTTGGTGGTGATGAAGAAATGAGGTGCAGGACTTAGGAATTTTGAAGGAAATGAGAGAGATGGAGGGAAATATGCATGCAAGAGCTCAAAGAAATTTTTTTTCAACCCTAAAACCAAGTTTTAGCAGCTGGTTATATGGACCAAAGAGGGGGAGAAAGGGAGGGAAAAAGTGGAGGGAAATTGCATCAAGTTTCCCTCCAAAAAGGTTCCCTCCGGATATAGGTTTTGGAGGGAAAACAAATACACAGCTGTAATGTACTCACCCTGAGGAACATGGCCGGCTAGTTTTCTGAGTTGCAGGTGGCCGGCCGGCCACCCCCCATGGCCGGCCGGCCAAGGGTCAAAAAGGCCAAGTTGATTTTCTAGCCGGCCACCACATATTGGTGGCCTCCCATGTCCCCTCAACACAACCTTGTGGTTCAAAATTGGCAACTGTAAAACAGGAGAGAGAACAAGCCATTTTTCAAAGGGGTTCAAAAGGTTCAAGTGGAATTAATGGCCGGCCATATAATATTTGTGGCCTCCCAAGTGTGTACAACACAAATATGTGGTTTGGAGCTGAAGAACGTGGCCTTAGGGTGGTCAACATGGACTTGAAAGTGAGAAAAACGGGCGTCGGAGGGCGCCGGAGGAATATAACTGGTTGCTAAAATAATTGCTGACCTCCCACCTTTCTACGGCCTTCCTGGTGATGAAACAGAGGTACCTGCCAAAAATGAACGAAAACCGATGCAAAACGAATGTTCGGGGGCCAGAACGCGCCGTTCGGGGCCCTGAAAACTGACTGTTAAGCACCGAAAGTGGCATTTGACCACGAAGTGGGTTTCTCAGACCTCAGTGTCCCTCAAAAGGGAGTAAATAAGATGCATGCCAAAAATCGGAGCAATCGGAGATAGTTAGGCGGTCCCGAACCGAGGCACACGGCCTGCCGGCTCCGAAAATCGAGAACCGGGCTCCGAAGTGGGCAAAATGGCCTACAGCCACAAAATGTAGCCCACGGCCACTGAGAGATGGTCTACGGGACCTCTCCCTCCCCTCAAGAAAAGAAACAGAGAAAACCAAGTCTGGTTCGCAAATCAAGACAAGGCACAGAAGAAGGTTCAGAAGTCCGGAGGCACGGCTCACGGCCGCGACTCTGAGACTTCCGAACGAGCACAATACGCAACATCACCGAGCACTCAATCGGTGACGTCTGAGTCTTAAGGTTGGTCAAAAATGGGGTGTCTACAGTTGCCCCTCTTTGACAGAACTCGGAAGTCACAAGTGACAGGAGTGAATGTCAAAGCCCAGAGACGACCCATTTTCGACAAGGCCGAAGACTTAGACAATCATACAAGATGAACAGAGATATGCCCGCAGGCGTGCCCGCAGGCAAGGGGGCAAAATGCAAAGCGATATGCACGGAGCCAGATGTAACTCAATGATCATGCAAGTGCAGCAAGCTGTAATGAAGCAAGTATTCGCAACTAGATGCAACAGTTTTAAGCAAGAATGCAAAGCAACAACTACATTTCATGCAGTTAAGAATGCGGAGAATTGTTCAATTCTCGTCGCGTTTCACACGAAGAAGATACGATACTTGCGCGATTCGTCTGGTTGCACCAGTCTCAAATGAACCGTACATACAATACGTGCCTGCAAAAGAGAGAAATTCAACAAGCACAATATGCTAACAACATATATTCAATGTGATTCCGAAAGTTTGACACACGCAGTGCCGGTGAGTGAATGCATCGCAATACGAGAAAGGAACGTGCGTGACAACGCATGCTCGAGCATAGAGGTATGGCAATATCAAGAAATGTGCATAACAATGCAAGTATGTTCACAAGAATGCAATTTATGTGCATGACAATGCAGAACGAGCATAAATCAGGGTGCACTTTTGTTACGAAATAATGAGCAAGGAAACGCGCATTTCGGTGAAGGCGACTCGATCGCGGTCTCCGGTTCACTTCTCGGAGAGGTTACAACACATTCAAAAAGGATACACTCTGATTTTGATGAATAATGATGAGACACATGTCAGAACTTGAAGCTGAAGTTCCGGCGGAGCAATTTCGCGACAGAAAGTGCACTTTTCTTAAACTTTTTCAGGTCCCGGGAACTCCAATCTTCCTCAAAATTTGCAGAGAGCTAGGGACCCACCTAGGGATCACCACCGGCCAGTTATTTTCCCCAGGGGAGGCCATCGGCCAGTTTTCAAAAAGAGAATGGCCGGCCAGCCAGAAAAGGTGGCCGACCGGCCACCTGCCCAAAACCGTGGGTAATTTTGTCTTTTCACCTCCTTTTCTTTATATTCACTTGCCCAAACACTTTGAGCTCATAACCTCAGCCACGAAATTTCCTCCTCTACCTTCCCAAACCATTTTTCCCTCAGATCTGCACTCTATACGCGTTTTTCAACCCCCCACGCAAGTTGTTTTCGCGAAAACTTTTAGTTTCAAGCACTTTGAACCGATTAAATTTTGATTTCGGTGCTTCTTTTCTCATTTTCACCACTTGAGGTAAGTTTGTCTCAATATTTGGAAGATTTTCTCGGGGGTTGACTTTTGTTGACTTTTTCATTTCCCGAGAGTTGACTTTTGTTGACTTTTTCCAATTTTGGCTCATTTTTGCTCATTTTTGCTCCTTTTGCAGATTTTCCGAAATGGCGAGTAATTTTCCTCATGGTGGAGGCCCTCCGGGTGCCGGGGATGATTTTGATGTCATGACTCTGCCTCCGAGGGTCCGACCTTTCATTCCCGAGAGGTATGCCCCGCCGGCACACGTTCTTCCCCGGGCCATTTTTCGTCATTTCACTGACTTTGGTGATCGAGCACCCGAAGATCTACTTCTGCGAGAGCCAGAGCATCACCTCTCCTATGAGGCACGAGAGGTATTTTACTTCATTTTCTGCATTTTTCGTGCATTTCGTGCCTTTGCCATGCTTGAACACACAGTTTAGCCTATGACATAGTACTTTGTTTGCATCCTGAACATGTGGCTTAAACACTTGAATTTCTGAACACTCGGCTCATTAATTGATTGTGAACGCACGGCACACGTAAGTTAAGAAGTGAACACACGGCTCAAACACTGATTTGTCGAACATACAGCCCGAATTTGAAGGTGAACACACAGCACACACTGACTAAGAGTAGAACACGCAGCCCAAACTCTAATTTTCTGAACACACAGCTCGGATTGATGGTGAACACATGGCACACACTGATCGAGATTTGAACACATAGCCCAAACATTAATTCTCTGAACACACAGCCCAAATTGATGGTGAACACACAGCCCACACTGATTTAGAGTAGAACACGCAGCCCAAACTCAGATTTTCTGAACACACAGCCCAAATTGAAGGTGAACACGCAGCACACACTGATTGAGAGTAGAACACGCAGCCCTAACTCAGATTTTCTGAACACACAGCCTAAATTGAAGGTGAACACGCAGCACACACTGATTGAGAGTAGAACACACAGCCCTGACTCGGATCTTCTGAACACACAGCCCAAATTGAAGGTGAACACGCGGCACACACTGATTGAGAGTAGAACACGCAGCTCTAACATTTGAGATGAACACGCAGCCCAAATTGAAGGTGAACACGCAGCACACACTGATTGAGAGTAGAACACGCAGTCCTACTTTACTTCGCACACAGCTTATTCCTTTCATTTGCACACAGCTCATTTGCACACAGCTCATTTGCACACAGCTCATTCATTTTATACTGACACATGTATTCATTCTGAATGCAGGTTGGTTCTCGCACCGTGCGAGGATATGGCTCCACCACTGCTAGAGAGTGGTATGCTGAGCTCCCGGAGGCTGTCCGGGATTTAGTTGATTTGGCAGGATTCGGGGCCTTCTGCATGGGGTTATCGCATTGTCCTGCCAGGAGGACACTGTTGGCAGCTTTGGTGGAGAGATGGGGGACACCACCAACTCCTTCCACTTTTCGCCACTGGGGATTTGACATGACCCCGCTGGATTTTGCTGTACTGACCGGCCTGGACATAGGAGGTTGGCCCATTCCTTACGACGAGGATATGGGCGAATGGGAGGCCGCTTGGATACATCTGCTGGGGGCCCCCCGCCTGTGGACAGAGCTTCAGGGAGAGTCCGATACACCTGGTTCTCTTCCCATTTCGGAGGGAGGGGATGGAGCCCGGGACTCCTGAGGAGGCGGAGCAGTATGCCCGTGGTTTTCTTATGTTCCTCTTCGGGACTACTCTGTTGCCGATAGAGGGAACACGGTGGGTATCTGTTGAGCGCTCTGGTGGACCTGTCACAGGTCGGACGGTACGACTGGGGTGGCGCCGGCCTGGCTACCCTTTACTGCATGAGCGCGACCTCCCGCGGGCAGGGAGACTTACTTGGCGGTTATTGGAGAGCCTGGGAGGTACTTTCTGTCCTCTTGATTACATTTCTGCTCCTCATTACTTGTACATTGCACACACGCACTTTACACTCTGTATTTTGCCCTCAGCACTTTGTGTTTACATTCTGCACTGCTTTCTCAGTTATGGGTCTACGTATATTTCCGACGTTAGCCCCAGAGTTGGTGGTGGCAGGGCCCCTCATGACCCCATACTCACTGGTATTCGAGGGCCAGCACCGGCCGAGACCCGAGAGACTCTCTTTATCTGCGGCAGTATTTTGACACTGCGGACGACAGAGGTATTTCAGAACTCTCAGTTCCTTCCGTTTTCATCTTTGATTTGCCCTGTATATTCCCGATTTCTGATTGGTTTATGCACTGGTTATCCGCAGATTACATGGCAGCCCTGGGCCCTTGGGTGATGGTCTCCGATTTCAGTATGCGGAGGATCGGGCACCTCCCAGTACAGGTCCTGCTCGAGGGACCGGTTGGTAGGCATGGTTTCTGGGGGAACGCTTTTTGCGTCAGGTATGGGGGTACACTTCTCAGGATCCTCCCGCAGCACCTCCAGCCAGTATGCGGACTGCTGATAGGCTCTCTACCCAGGATGTCGTTAGTGCTATGCTGGGCACTGATGCTTTGCTACATCTTACGGAGGGGGACTATGCCACTTATCGCCATACATATCTGATGCCTCCCTTGACGGGAGTGCGTACTCCGTCACTGAGGCCTGCTGATGTACCATCTTCGAGTCAGGCTCGTGCTACAGATATCCCTTCCTCCAGCAGGGCTGGTATCAGAGGTGGCGGGATTCATTCCCCCGATCCCTCCGACTTTCATCATCCTGGGTGGCCAGACATGCCGACGAGTTGGCGATTTGGGACTCCTTACCAGGTCTCGCTGGAGCCTCCTCTTCCTGACCACAGATATGTCAGAGACCCTGATTCACCACCGGTATGTTTTACAGCTTTGATTTATCAGTCGGATATTTGGACATTCATTCCTTTACTGATAGTTTTGCATTTGTATCTGTAGCCTCCAGTTGAGTACATGGATGAGATGCTTGGGATGCTGGCCACATTCGAGGCATGATCCTACGGAGGGAGGCACAGCTGGCCATTATGGGTGCAGGTACTGTCCATCTTTCCCGTTTAGCATATTTCTGATGACACGCTGGTTTTGAACATTCTGCTGTATTGATAGGCTGTGTAGAGCACATCTGACACACACCCCACTCACATATTGTACTTGCATCTGCTTTTCATATTTGAACTGATGTATTGAACTCTTCACTTTCAGATGCCTCCTGTATATGCACCGCGCGGCCGGGCCACCCGGGCCTTCTCAGAGAGGTCAGGTGCTGGGCCATCTGGGCCCTTTCGAGGAGCTGGGCCATCCAGGCCTTCTCAGGGAGCAGGGCCATCTAGGCCTTCCGAGGAGCTCGAGGAGCGGGTCGTCTCGCAGACGTAGGGCACATTTTGAGCAGAGGAGGAGGAGGAGGAGGTCGCAGACCGTGAGTCAGAGACATCTGCTGAGGAGGGGGCTCCGGTCTTGGTTCCGGGAGTGGAGGCGAGGCTGAGGGGGATCCTGAGGATGACAGCTCCGACCCGGATGGTGATGATGGTGCAGAGGTTGTCCCGCAGAAGAGGATGAGGGGCCTCCTCATTCCCGCTCCCGAGGATATTGATGCTATTTCCTGCTTTATTTTACTTTTTGCTAGTAGTTTGTAGCACTTTGCACATTGTTAGGCAGTTTTATTTTCTGTAAAACTTGTACCTTTATTTTGTAAAACATGATGGAATGAAACAGCTTTTGAAAAGGTGTTTGTATTTGAAACTCTTAGCATCGCATCGCATCATTTTGCACAAAATGGAATTGAATGGAATGTGCCTTGTGTATTTACCGGTCAGGTAATGAACCGACGCAACAAATCAAACAACTCGACTCACTAAGAAATAACAGAATCTTAGCAAGTTTACAACTCGATAAGCAAAATACAACAATGTTAACGACTCGATAAACAAGACTTAACAAAATTGCGTAAACAAAGGTAATAACTCAAAACACAAAATGCGACAGCTCGACAAAACTTACAACTCGATAAACAAAGCAACAACTCGATAAGCAAAATACAACAAAGCGTACTTCGGACGATCTGGATGATGGAACGCATCCGAAACTGAGAGAAATGGAGGCCTTCGACATCCCGATGCGTGAAATGCCTCAAACTTCCTTCCGGAGGGCAAAACAGGACCAATGCATGGCCGGCCACATTTTGCTTGGGGACTGAAGGTGGCCGGCCGGCCAGTTTTTGAATCAAAGGTGGCCGGCCTGCTAGAATAGGTGGCCGGCCGGCCACTTTCCTGCAACTCCAGAATTTGACACTGTCCTTGAATAGTGTTTTACCCCCTATAAAAGCTCCAACTTGGAACTTATTCATTTCATCACTGCTTTGCACAAAAATGGAGGCATTTCTCGTAGAAAATCTCACATCTTGGATCTCTCTTTAGATGGCTCGGAAAAGTTGAACTTCCGGGGTTTCGGCTTGAATGCACTATTCACGCTGGGCCGGACTCCACTGCACTTCCTTTCCTCCATGCCGCGGCGAGGTTTTGGAACCCGTGACGCATGTCTTCAGCTTCGGAGGGCAAGAGGTATGTCCCACTTTTGAAGATTTTCAAGTTTGATGGAATCCGAGCGCTGAGAAATCTTGCCCAACTCAATTTTGGCCATGCCCAACTTAGGGCGGATGTGCGGACTCAACGCGCATGATGCTCGATCCTGATTAACGGTGTTGGATATCCCGCCTGATTTACCGTTCTCCGATGGTGACCGCAGCGACCATCATTGGCAAGGCTTCCGACAACATGCCCTCTGTTTGTGCATGCTATATTTTTCTGTTTGTCTCGGGCTTTGGAGGATCTAGCATCCGTCTGATTGAAGTGCTCAAGGCTTGAAAGAAGGAAAGAGTTGCATCGCCATGACATTGGCGAGACACTGATGGGCTTGGATGCTTTCTACCGGGAGACAACTAGATTTGCAGGGAGTCCACTACTGCTGCAGGTAATGTTTCCCACCCGAAGCTCACATATGTATTTGCTCACATCACTCGGCCCTCAGGCTCGGTTTTTCTCACAAAACCCTCATCTTACTTTTCTCTCATCGTACATCTCTCTATTCTTTATTCTCTCATTTTTCATCCCTCCCCAGATATGGTTGATGGATAAATTGCAAGTTGTGGACTCTTGCCCTGCTTACTCAGCCCGCGGCTACTTCTTTCGACAACGCCTAGTCGACGCCCTTGATGAGGGATGGTGGTTTGAATGGATGTGCAATTTGTCGCAGATCGCATTGCTGGCGCTGTCCTTGGCTCAACTCCGGCGATGAGCTATAGCATGTTCCAGGATCGGGATTCGATTGATCGGCTTGACTCACTGCGTATTCTATTTCCCATTCCGTATTCTGCGCCAGTTTGGCATGATCAGACTTGCCCTCGAGGGGATTGAGTACCGGCTCATTTCCCGGTTCGAGGTGCACACTTGCCGGCATACCGGCTGGAGGACTAGAGAGCTCCTGGCCCCCGCCCTTTTAGTTGCACTTTGTCTGACGAGTGCTGGGATTGGCTCAACGAAGAAGCACAGGTTGGGCCTAGGTTGGCATCAGAGGCTTCAACTAGCTCTGGAGGGGGCGCAGGGACACCTGACTTGACTATGCCCCGGATTTATTGCTTTACTAGTACTTTCAAGTTTTCTTTGAGTGTAATAAAAAGCAACTTCAATTGTATGCAAGAGCAAGAGAACTCTGTTTTGAAATCAATGAAATTGAAGGTTGTGGTACTGAAAATTCTCCGCTTTGGTCCAAAAATGGTCTTAGTTGTAAAAGATTAATTTGAACAAAGTCAACTTTTATTAAAACTTTTCAAAACTATTTTCGATATGGATCAGAACTGGACACGCCTGAGATCTGTCACTGAGATGCACAACCCCGGATCCTAGCAACTGGAAAGTTGCCCCTAGTTTGAATGGTACCGCAGCACTTCATTGCAACGGAAAGTTGCCCCTAGTCTGAATAGCACTGTACCGGAGATCACGATAAATGCTGATGAATAGAGATGACTGAGATGATCAAATGGACAAAGTTGATCGGGGAAAAGATTGTGGCTGAACTTCAGATGAAGCTGCCTACGTATCCCAAAGATGGGAATCAAGCCTTACGTAGTTCAGGCTTAGGTTCGCTCGGGTATTTTCACTCTCCTTTTGCGCTCTAACTTTTGCCAAGGCCGCCCTTTGCGGGTTTTCAACCTTGCGAGCTCAGTTTTTATAATTTCAAATTTTCTGTGCTCTGAGTTTTGCCTAGGTCGCCCTTTCGGGTTTTCGGCCTAGCGAGCCTCTCAGGGTAGTATTTCTTCAACTTGTCCATGTTGATCGGTTGGGAAAACTCTAAGCCATCTAGATCCATCAGAACCACAGCTCCACCTGACCAGATTGACTTGATGATGTAGGGACCAGTCCAATTAGGTCTGAACTTGCCCCTTGGGTCGTGGATGGGAGCTCGGTTGTCTTTGAGCACCAAATCTCCTTCTTTAAATTCCTGGACTTAACCTTCTTGTTGAAAGCCCGGGCAATTCTGCGTTGATAACCTTGGAATGGTACAGTGCTTTCAGCCTTCTTTCATCGAAAAGCATGAGTTCCTCAAATCTGCTCTGTTGCCCTGCCTCGGCTATTTGACACTCGGCCAATACTCGTAATGACGGAACCTCAATCTCAATAGGTAGAACGGCCTCCATCCCATAAACCAAGAGTACGGAGTCGCCCCAGTAGAAGTTCTGATTGAAGTCCGGTAGCCCCACAGAGCAACGGCAGCTTATCTGGCCAGTCCCGGTAGGTTTCCACCATCTTCTGTAGTATGCGCTTGATATTCTTGTTGGCGGCCTCAACCGCTCCATTGGTTTGCGGCCGATAGGTAGACGACTTATGAAAAGCCACATTGTATTTCTCCAACAAATCAATCACCTCCTTCTTGAAGTGGGAACCATTGTCTGAAATTATTTCGTTTGGGACCCCGTAGCGACAGATGATGTTGTTTCTGATAAATTTTGCGACGTGCGAAGCCTTCAACACCGCATAAGATTGGGCCTCAACCCACTTTGTGAAATAATCTATCGCTACCAAGATGAACTCATGCCCATTCGACCCCTTCGGCGTAACTGCTCCGATTACATCAATTCCCCAGACTGAAAACGGCCATGGCGAAGTCATGTTGTACAGCTTTGACGGCGGATGTTCATGCGATTTGCATGAATCTGACATTTGTGGCATCGCCGGACGAAACTAATACAATCCTCCTCCATGGTGGACCAGTAATAACCCTGTCTGAGGATCTTCCGTGCCAACATTACCCCATTCATGTGTGCACCACATTCTCCCCCGTGGATGGCTTCCATCAGACGCTTTGACTCTTCGGCATCAACGCACAGTTTATGCATTCCCAGATGACCCCTTTATACAGTTTACCCCCGCAGATGATGAACTGAACTGCCATTCTCCTGATTGCCCTTTTGTCTTTGGCATTTACCCCTGGCGGGTATGCTTCTTTCTCCAAGAAATTCCAGATGTCGTAATACCAGGGGTGTTCGTCCTGAACTTCATCTATGGCGCAATCGACTCATAGGCAGGTGCAAATTTCTGGTCGATGATGACTGGACGCATCCGGACTCCACACGGGATGTCTATCATAGAAGATAGAGTTGCTAAAGAATCTGCGAACCTGTTGTTCTCTCTTAGTAGATGAGTAAAACTTAGCTTCTCAAACCGAGGAATCAGCAAATCCAAGGTTGGTGATACATCATCATCTTTTCCTCTTTTACTTTCCAGTCTCCTTTAGCTTGAGACACAACAAGGTTCGAGTCCCCAATGACGTCCAACCGTCTTGCCCCTAGTTCCAGGGCTGCTTCTAGACCAGCGATGCACGCCTCGTATTCTGCTTCATTGTTCGAGACTTTGAATCGGAGTTTGAAGGCTAGAGGGATACGGGAATTGTCGGGTGCTATCAGCAACACTCCTATCCCATACCCATGTTGATTTGACGCTCCGTCAAAGTACATCGTCCAAGTTTCATCGTCGATATGCAGAATTGATTCATCCGGGAACAGGTACTCAACTGCTTCATCCCCCTCAACCGGGTGGTCGGCAAGGAACTCTGCCACTGCTCTTCCTTTCACTGACTTGCGTGTCACGTACGTGAGATCAAATTCGGAGAGCAACAGCAACCAACGAGCTAGCCTACCTGTAAGTGCTGGTTTCTCGAAAAGATATTTGATGGGATCAAGTCGTGAAACCAACATTACAGAGTGAGCTAACAGGTAGTGCCGCAGCTTCCTGGTAGCCCATACCAAAGCTAAGCAAGCCTTTTCCAGCGGTGTATATCGGGTCTCATACTCCAGCATCTTCTTGCTGAGATAGTAGATGGCTCTCTCCACCTTGTCTTCTGATTCTTGTGCAAGCATGCAGCCCATTGTAGTTTCAGTCACTGACAGATACAAAATCAACGGTTTCCCTGGTTCTGGCGGTGACAACACGGGCGGGTTCTGTAAATATTCTTTAATCTGTTCAAATGCAGCTTGACATCGGCCGTCCCATTGGAATTTCTTGCCTTTCTTCAGGAGACCAAAAAGTGGTTCACAAGTCAAGGTTAATTTTGAGATAAACCGTCTTATGAATTGCACTTTACCCAGAAAGCCTCACACCTCCTTTTCAGTCCTTGGTGGGGCATTTCTAGATGGCCTTGATTTTGGAAGGGTCGACCTCGATGCCTCTTTGTGTAATCAGAAACCCCAGCATTTTTCCCGCTGTAACACCGAATGTACATTTCTGAGGGTTTAGCCGCAACCGGAATTCCCTGATCCTTTGGAAAAACTTATGCAAGGCGGTGTAGTGGCCCTCTCTTTCTTTGGACTTGACAATCATGTCGTCCACATACACCTCAACCTCTTTGTGGATCATATCATGTAGTATTGTGGTCGCGGCCCGTTGATAAGTAGCTCCAGCGTTCTTCAACCCAAACGGCATTACCCTGTAGCAGTATGTCCCCCACGGGGTGGTGAATGCAGTCTTTTCCCGGTCTTCTGGCGCCATCACTATCTGGTTGTAGCCTGAGAAGCCATCCATGAATGAGAGCAAAGCATGCCCTGCTGTGAAATCTACCAACTCATCGATGTGCGGTAAGGGAAAGTCGTCCTTCGGACTAGCTCTGTTCAAATCCCTGAAGTCCACACACCCGGATCCTGCCATCTTTCTTCGGCACCGGAACAATGTTGGCCAACCAAGTCGGATATTGATACCAGCAGGAAGCCTGCGTCGATTTGCTTGGTGACCTCTTCCTTAATCTTGAGAGCCCAATCCGGGCGGATCCTTCTGAGTTTCTGCTTGACAGGTCGGGCCTCGGGGTCAAGGGGGATCCGATGCTGTACAATCTCAGGATCGATTCCAGGCATGTCTTCGTAGGACCACGCGAAAACATCTTTGAAATCTTTTAATAAAGCGACTAAGCGCTCGCGTTCCTCCGAAGACAACGTGGACCCGATCTGGACCAGCCGCGGGTCCTCCTCAGTACCAATGTTCACGGTAGTGATTTCATCCATTAATGGTTTAACAAATCTCTCTTGCTCTTGCTCAATTAAACGTTGTTGAAAACCGGAGGAACTTCGTCCTCGTCGTTTTCATCAAAGTTTTGAAAGTCTGAATTAATGCAATAAATCAAGGGCACAGAAAATACTCGAAACCACATTCACCTCATTCTCATTAAGTTCATCCAAATCGTCCGATTCATTTACAACAGACTCAAATGAAAAGGAAAAAGACGACCTAGACAGGACTGTGGCATCCGGGTTAACATCCCCAGGAGTACCAGACTCAGACTCAGTCGAGCTGGAACCTGATTCCGACTCACAAGACTCGGTGGAATCAGATTCCGGCTCACTACCTGACCCGGTGCTGCTGGACAAAAATCCCTCCTCGTATTGCCAAGTGAGAGAGGGTGCGATAGATGCATCCAAGATAGCTGCTGGTTGGCTCGCAGCCGTTTCATCCCCAATCATGGAAACCGCGAAGTTATCCCCCAAGCACTCATGGTCGATCGGAGGATCAGAGAGTAGACATGCCAGCGCTACCCCCATTTCAAATTCTGTGCCCTCAGGATCCCTGCTTTACTGCTCAGCCTCAGCTGTGGGTCTGTCTGCTCTGTGGCAACGTCATCCCCGGATAGTTGCAGTCAAAGAAGATCTCGAAGCCTGGGACGCGCTTCTTCTCCGCGTTTAGCCACGGCTCGGGAAGCCGCAAAATGGAAAGTCCTCCCCCTCCCGGACGAAGCGTCCGTTCAGGGTACCCTGAATGGGCCTGTGTATTAATCAAAAGGCTTCCCAGCCTGCTTCGCTCTGGCTCTGCCCATTTCTTTCCTTTCCTCACCCAGTCCTCTTTGGTGGGCAGATAACCCAGCCAAAGGTATGCGGGTTGTGTGGCACTTCGGCCAATGCTGCGACTCCTTTCCTGCCGCTCCTTCCTAATCCCATCCCGGGAATGTTGTAGCTTGTTCATGAGGTAGACGGATTGAGCACTGACGTACACCCTCATTCACAGCCATAATATTCTGTACTACCCGGGCCTCAGCCAAAGTGAATCCTGATAAGAATACGTCTCTGTGCCATGCTCAATTTCCAGGACTGGCGTAGATACCTCCGGAGGCGGATGGATTGATGAGTTCCCGAACACAATGGCTACTCCCTTTCCATAGGGGTATTTCACCATCTGATGTAGAGTGGAAGAGACTGCCTTTACTTGGTGCAGCCACGGCCGCCCCAAGAGTAGGTTGAAGGTTGCGGGAACGTCCAAGACATGAAATTCGATGTCGTGTTGTCCTGGACCAACCTTGGTTTGAATCTTGACAGTCCCCATCACTTCCCTGCTAGTATTATCGTATGCTTGATCACCTGAGTGTTGGTGTGAAGTCCGCGGGCTTCAACCCAACTGCATATGCTGTTCTGGCTGGGCAGACATTGATGGCGGACCCGGTATCAACAAGTACCACCGGTATCCACTTATCTCTACATTCCACGGAAACGTAGAGGGTTTGTTATGGTTTGTGCCCTCAGGCGGTAATTCCTTGTCTGAAAAGGTTAATGCCGGGGAACCTCCTCCCGGAAAAACCAGCCCAACCAGCTGCTCTGGTGTAGTGTCTATAGAGAGTTTGGCCTTGTCCATGGCAGATAGGACGGCCTGTCTGTGCACCCTCGATGCCATAAGCAGTCCCCAGATGGAGATGTCTGCTTGTATCTTCTTCAATTGCTTGAGCACAGCTTCTTCTTCAATCTGTTTCTCTCTCTGTTTCTCAGCTTCTTTGTCTTTCCCAGACGCCTCAGGTTGGTCTAAGTGTTGGGGCTTGAAATACCGCCCACTTCTGTCATATGAGCGACTCGTCAATATACCAGGTATCATCTGGTTGGTTACCTCCCCAGTCTTCATCTGTGTGGGCAAGACATAAGTCATCGTCTTCCCACCACATTCCGTCGGCAGCCGACAGACATCTGTCCGGCTCCGGTATGATCGTACTCGCAGCACCTTCAGTCTTTATGCCCGCAGCATTTCTGTTCCTGTGCACACAGCACTCTCGACCCCCATGGGCCTTAGCTTTTCTGATTCTCTCGGAATCCTCAAATTTTGTTGTTCCAACTGCGTCAGTACAGCTGGTTGTTCAATACTCCCTGCATTTACAATCCCCAAATTCTGAGCGAAATTCTTAGTGCCGGCGCTCTCCGGCGGTGGATTCTGACCCTCGGCCTTTCCGGCCATTGATACTCTCGCCCCTGCCGGGCCACATTCTGGTTGATATTCTACAACGTCTGGTTGATCATCTAACCATCCGACAACTTCTGCCGACTCCTCATATTCGAACCAGTTGATTGCTGCATCCGCTGATTCTTGGTCACTGAAGAACTGGAGGTTGGCAAAGTCCTCTCCCACAGCTGTTAGATCATCTGTTCCCCATTCAAACTTGTCCCCCTGAATCACACATAATTCTGCCCTTTCTGGCAGCCCCATACTCAGCTCAGACTGGCCCACTGATTGGATGTATTCACTCGGATCATAAGCTCCTTCAACCAGATTCCCTGACTGTTCAATCTCAGACTCAGCAACCCCTCTTTCCTCTGAAATCTGCCCTGTCCCTTCTTCGGTGGTCACCACCATCGGCTCAGATTTGGTCGTGGAGATGTCCATCATGCACAAGTCAGTGCAGACAGGAAGGATCACCTCCGGCTTAGGTAGGTGGGATGGGGTGATATAGATACTAGGATCGTAAGACACGACCCCAGTTTGGATGAAGTTGATTCTGTTGGGAGGAGGGGCTTGGTTATGTGGTGGGAGGGGATTTGTTGTGACGTTGGGTTTGTCGGGAGGCGCGATCACCTGCTTGTCAATAAGATCCTGGATCTCATGACGCAATCTAAAGCAACGGTCGGTGTCATGACCATGCTGTTGGTGATACGCGCAGTATTTTGCTGGGTCATGAGAGGGAGGGAGTGGATTTGGTAGTGGCCTCGGCTCTAGGGGCGTCAAATGCTTCTTTCTGATTAACACCCCCAGAGCTTTGGACAGGGGCATATATAGGGGGGTGAAGGTTCTTTGGCCTCTGGGTTGATATTTGGTGTTTTGGGTACTGCTTCCAGATGCGCCAGAGAAAGGCGTGGCTGTTATGGGTCTTGGGGGAGGGGGAGTGGTGGTGACCGTGCTCACTTCTGAGGCTCGTGCAGTTGCAGCGCCACTCGGGCCTGCGTTATTGTTACGGTTGAAAGTCCTTCTGGGTTGCTCCTTATCCTGGTCGATCAGACCTTGTTTCATTGCATCCTCGATCTATACCCCCATCTCGTGTAAATCTGAGAAGGTGGGAAAGGGAGTACAATCATCTTCTGCATCAATTTCGGTTGGAGATTGCGCACAATCATCCTGATTTGATCTTTGTCTGTAGGCCTCAGGGTCATCATCGATGGCTTTGCCCTCCATCGAGTTACGAAATCTGAGAAAGTTTCTTTGGGTTCCTGCCTCGTTGTTTCGAGATCACGGGTTGTGATCTCGATCTGTGTATTATACGAGTACTGTGCAACAAAGGCCTCAGCAATCTCATCCCAGCTTCTTTTTACTTCATCTTCTAACTTCGCGTACCAGATGGCTGCCACACCCGACAAAGTTCGGCCAAACAGGGAAAGCTTTTGTGGTCGGGTTAGGCCCATTGGCCGCAGGATGTCTGAGAATAGCCGAAGATGGACCATGGGATCTCCGGACCCGTCAAAACGGTCAATTTGTGGCATCTTGAATCTGTCTGGCAATGTCACGGCCACATCGGTATAGCCATCTTCGATGTCCGGAATTGCCTTCACCCCTTGTGACTTCTTAAAAAGCTTCTCAAGCTTGCTCAGTTTCAGAGCTGTATGGTCTATCTCGAACTCGAATGGAGAGTCCGGATGGTTGGGTGTATGAGTCTTGGACAGTTGAGGCGGAAGTGGGGGCGGAGCCAACCCCGTTGGAAGGCCTGTGTCCTCTTGAGTATTCTGGACATTGGGTAGGGTGTTCTGGGTGTTCGGGAGGGTGTTCTGAGTGTTCGGGAGGGTATTCTGACCAGTGGGTGTTTGCTCGGGTAATGGAGCCCCGGGTGGAGGAGGAGCCTGATGTGAAGCAGATGCCGCATTCTGCTGTTGCAGCCTAGCGATCAGCTCGGCCTGCTGGGCCATGACTGTGGCCTGTTGCTTAGAAAATTCCGCTTGGCGGATGGCATCCTCCTGCATCTGTCTCATGCTTTCTTGCATCTGGCGCATCATCGCCTCCATCCCTGATGTATTCTGCTGTTCCATCTGAACGACCGGTAAGTGTATCTCTATGGCGGAAACAGAAATCTCAACCCGACTGTTTGCCACTAAGGTAGACTGCTGTCCCGGTAATCTCTGCTCTGACACACTGCGCCTCCTCGGCCTTCTTCTAATAACTGGGGGGAGCGAGTGGAACACTGGATGTCCGTCAACCAGATCCTCGGATCGATTGAGTCGGCGACCTCTCGTCCAAAGTGCTTGGGGAATATCTAATGGTTCGGAAGCAATCGTGCTAAAACTGCCCTAGCAAAAAAGATAAATAAAGCGAAAAGGAAATAAATAACCAGATAAACGGGCAGCGTAACAGCTTAAATTAAACACACAACACACAGTCGGGCATACAACACACGGTTGATAAGCTGGGTATACACTGTCCTCAATCACTGATTACTGTCCCTGTATCACTGTTCCCCAATACTGAATCTGATATCCGCAGACAACTGATTCTCAGATACTGACTGATGCCCGCAGGCCTGATGCCCAAACTCATAAACTGATACATGCATTCCCTGTAGAGACGCACTCTAAAGCACATAACAGATAAGTGAGAGCCAAAACACCCCTATGTTGGGGTAGGGTTTCCCTGTCCTATTTTGTCAGGAGCTAGGGTTTCACTACGCACGCAGCGGTTTCAAACAACCTATAAACGGGTAAGCAACCTGTCCTAGTTTGGAATGGTCACTATGGATCCGAATATGCACTAGGTCGAATGGTCAAAAAGGGTGCCCCGGTAAAACCGGGGTTTGTGTTCCCATACTGGCAGAGCCCAACCGATCAGCCTTATGGACATGCCTTGACAAGACAAGCCTCCGGCAAACCGTTCAGGAATAGCAGATGGCAAACACGGTGTCCTAGGCGCACCAATGCAAATGCAATGCAAAGAAACACACAAGTGTAGTCAAAACCAGATATCATGAGTTCGAGTCAAGTTCTCTAATCCCCAGCAGAGTCGCCAGAAACTGTAGACGTCCCCGAACGCCCGGGAGGGTTAAGTCCCGTTCCGTTCATATTGGGTCACTACAGTTCAAGGACTCAAATGTCACGGTTCTTAATCTTGAACCAAAGAGTCCAAATCCGGCAAATCGATTTTGAAAACAGATTTTTTGAAAAGAAGTGCCAAACATGGACTGCTTTGCCAGATACAGAGTCGCCACCTAAATGTTTTTTAATGGGAAATTTAGGAAACCCTGACTCGGTGCCAAAGGCCACGTGTCCGTCATCACCAAAGTTGCCTCGGCTCGGGAACTTGGGTACGATTGGGGAAGGTCACTTCGTGAGCACCCCCGTTCGCCCGGTCAAAGACCGGCCTCTACTAACCATGATATCTATTTTGAAAACATTGTTGTTCTTATTCCGGTTATTAGCCTAGGTTACTATGTGATGCGCACAGCATACAAGTATAGACTGAGTCGCCTGAATTGGAACAAAACATTTCATGTTTGTTTGTTTGAAAATGGTTTGATGGTGCTACCCGCAGGTAGGCTAAGACGTGGATTTGCCACCCTCGGGTGGGCTTAGAAAACATGATTTTGCCACTATCTAGTGGGCTTAAAACAAACATTTGATGAATTGTCCAATCCAAGTAACCCAACCTCCACCCACAGGCATTCAAGGCAGTTATATCACATAAGCACATAGCCTCATGGTAAGCATGCTATTCATGGCAGTCACTCACACGCATGCAAGGATGCTAAAGCATAAAACTCACCGAGTACTCCAAGCCAAAACAGAAGCTCATTAGAAATCATGCATGATCCTAATATACAGAATGCCTAATGCAACACATGCAAAAATGCAACTATAGCAGGCTCGGCTATTCTAAACATGGCATATGGAATGCTACAGCTAACACGTATTCAATTTGGAATTGAAATACAAATGCAGTTTGTATGATGCGCCGAGCCCGGTGCGTGCAAAACAGATGAATGATGCAAACATGCTGTCATACTGTATGCTAATTGAAATATGCCCTAATCTAACCATCATAAGCAGGTAAATAAAAGGGAAGAAAGACGTGGGGTTGGAAGACATACATCACACTCACCCACACTTATTACAATTATGCCCTCGCGAGAGGGTCCGAATAAATATACAGTCCCGAATGAAAGAATAGTACAGTCCAAATAATGTACAAATTCCTAATTAATTACAAATTAACTAAGAAAATAATAAAACTGGCATGCAAGCCAGGGACTGCCTTGATTCTGCTCCGGATGATGAATGATGCATGTTTGGGCTGCTTTGCGGAAATCCACTGGATGCCCCAATTAGCCTCTGTTTTGCAATGATTCTTGAAAGCGCGCCAAGCCTCGGAAGACGCTGATTCTTGATTGCTGCAACAGAGAGCAGGAAAGGGGCATAGCAATGTATTTTCACAAATGTATGCATGCCTCGATCCTCGTGCCACCAATCACGCATCTCGATGCATGATGGCCGAGGAGCCGAATTGCACAACTTGATATAGAATGAATGCATATGAAAACACAACAAATCCTAACTCCATCATGGATAATCCGGAGTGTCGGTGACTTGGGAATTGAGACACGTTCCGTCACTCGGAGTACGGAACGTACCTCGTTTCCCTTGCCCGGGCTAACTCCTATCCCGAACACGATGCAATATGCATGATATGCGTGAAATGCAACTAAGATACAATCCTAACATACACAATGTTATGGAATGGCATACACGCTACACGAGGTAATACACAACCGAGCATACACAATGCTATGGATGAAATGGCATACGCAATGCAATAATGGGCTTACACCAACATGAGAGAGCCTCAGCCACACTCACATAGGAGGCCATCAGATGAAAACAAGACACCTCGAAATGCGTGCCGCGGCACGCAAACCGAGAACGGACCCTCAGGCACCGAAATGCCACTCTAATGAGACATGGCAAAGACATGGAATATGATATGCAAACATGCAAAAATCAGTGGCAAAATGAGGGGCAAAACAGCCCCGAAATGAGGCGAAATAATACCCGATGCATGAAATGATCCCGAAACATGGATTTCAATGCATAAAATGGCCTACAGCTATACATACATGCATAATTGATACATGACATGAAAAAGCAGAAGCAAGGCAGCCCCAAAACTCACATTTTTACAGTACAAAACATGGCCAAACAGCAATCACAAGTAGGGCTAAAATGGCATACAAAAATGGCTCCGCAAGGGAGGCAATGAAGCAAGTGATAGATGCAAAGCCCAAATGGAAAAATACCCTTCTACAACACTGAAGAGGGGCTAAAAATATGAACATTTACAGTAGATGACAAGCCTCAAATCAGTATGCAAACATGCTCAAAATGCAATGCAAGATTAAGGCCACAAGAGGGTATAACATGAAGTAGACCAAATAACATCAAATGGCCAAAGACCCTTAATGAATATCCAAGAAGGTCAAAATATGGCCACTTTCAGTTCTGATCATGGCCAAAACAGAAGCTAGAAAGCCAACAAAGCATGCAAAAATGGGGGCCAAAGAGGGGTATAATGGTAAGTACAACATGGAGGCCCCAACAGTGTTGAGCCCTTCTACAATGTTGTAGAGGGGCTCAAAATAAGCCAACTTACAGTTTATATCATGCTCAAAACAGACTACACATAGGCTAGAAATACCATGCAAAATAATGGCATACAAGAGGGTATTGAAGCAAGTACCAAATGGGGGCTCAAACAGGTTGAGCCCTTAAAAAACATGAAGAATGGCTCAAAAAAATGACCCTTTCAGTTAGGGTCGGAGCCCAAAACAGTAAGCAAATGGCTAAAAATGAGGCAAAATAGAGCTAGAAAGGAGGGAAAATGGACTTACCCTTGAAGACCAACCTTTTGCTGCTTCTTGGACCAAATTGCAGCTCCTTAGCTCTGAAACTCCTCCAAGCTGCTGGAAATGGAGTAGTGGTGGTGGTGCTTGGTGGTGATGAAGAAATGGTGGAACTTGGATTGAGAAAATGAGAGAGATATGAGATATATGCAAGAGCTCAAGATTTTCCAACCCTTCTCTAGAGCTGGGAGGCCAGCTATATGGCAAGAATGGGGGAAATGGAGGGAAAAAGTGGAGGGAAATGGTTAAGTTTTCCCTCCAAAAGAGTTCCCCCGGATCAATTTTTGGAGGGAAAAAGCACACAGCTGTAATGCACACACTGAGGAGCTGGCCGGCCATGTATCTTGGTTGCAGGTGGCCGGCCGGCCACCCCCATGGCCGGCCGGCCAAGGGCAAAAGTCAAGTGGATTTCTGGCCGGCCACCCAATATTGGTGTCCTCCCAGGTCTTCTCAACAACCCTGTGGTTCAAAATTGGCAACTCTAAAACAGGAGAGAGAACAAGCCACTTTTCAAAGGGGTTCAAAAGGTTAGTCGAATTTACTGGCCGGCCATATAGATTTAGGGTCCTCCCATGTGTGTACAACACAAATATGGGTTTGGGTTGAAATGGCCCTAGGGTGGTCAACATTGGCTCGGAAGTGAGAAAAACGGGCGTCGGAGGGCGCGGAGGAATATAACTGGTTGCTGAGACAATTGCTGGCCTCCCACCCTTCAGTGACCTTCCTGGTGATAAAACAGAGGTACCTGCCAAAAATGAACGAAAACCGATGCAAAACGAATGCTCGGGGGCCAAAACACGCAGTTGGGGTCCCGAAAATAGGCTGTTAAGCACCGAAAGTGGCATTCGACCACGAAGTGGGTTTCTCAGGCCTCAGTGTCCCTCAAAAGGGAGTAAATAGAATGCATGACAAAAACCGGAGCCATCGGAGATGGTTAGGCGGTCCCGAACCGAGGCACACGGCCTGACGGCTCCAAAAACCGGGAATCGGGCTCCGAAATGGGCAAAATGGCCTACGGCCACGAAATGTAGCCCACGGCCACTGAGAGATGGTCTACGGAACTTCTCCCTCCCTTCAGGAAAAGAAACAGAGAAAACCGAGTCTGGTTCGCAAACCGAGACAAGGTACAGAAGAGGGTTCAGAAGTCCGGAGGCAAGGCTCACGGCCGCGACTCTAAGACTTCTGAACGAGCACAATATGCAACATCACCGAGCACTCAATCGGTGACGTCTGAGTCTTGAGGTCGGTCAAAATGGGGTGTCTACAGCATGCACCGAGTTCGGCGTATCATACTCACTGCATTGTATTTCAATTCCAAGTTGAATACATGTTAGCTGTAGCATTTCATATGCATGTTTAGAATAGCCGAGCCTATCTTAGTTGCATTTTACATGTGTTACATTAGGCATTTCTGTATAGTTAGGATGCATGGATCATGATTATCTAACATAGCTTCTGTTTTGGCTTGGAGTACTCGGTAAGTTTTATGCTTTAGCATCCTTGCATGCGTGTGAGTGACTGCCATGATAGCATGCTTACCATGAGGCTATGTGCTTATATGATATACCTGTCTGAATGCCTGTGGGTGAAGGTTGGGTTATCTGAATTGGAATAATTCATTCACTGTGAGTTTTAAGCCCACTAGATAGTGGCAAAACCATGTTTTCTAAGCCCACCTGAGGGTGACAAAATCCGCATTTTAAGCCTACTTGCGAGTAGCAAACCACTTTCAAAAATAAATATGAAATGTTTTGTTCCAATTCAGGCATCCAGTCTATACTTGTATGCTGTGCGCATCACATAGTAAATCTAGGCTAATAACCGGAATAAGAGCACACAATGTTTTCAAAACTTGATATCATGATTAGTAGAGGCCGATCTTTGATTGGGCGAGCGGGGTGCTCACGAAGTGACCTTCCCCAATCGTACCCAAGTTCCCGAGCCGAGGCAACTTGGTGATGACGGACACGTGGCCTTAGGCAACGAGTCAGGGTTTCCTAAATTTCCCAAAATAAAATATTTAGGTGGCGACTCTCTATCTGGCAAAGCAGTCCATGTTTGGCACTTCTTTAAAAAAAAATCTGTTTTCAAAAACGATTTGTCGAATTTGGACTCTTGATGATTCATCGGTCTTGTATTGCACTCTGCGAGATTAGATACAGGACCGTGACACAAATCGAGTCCGAACTGTAGTGAGGCCCAATGGCGCGTCTACATCGAGGCATTGATGTTCATGTTTGAACGGAGTGTTACAGATGTCGATGCTGCTTTGAAGGCTAATTATCAAGGGATGGTGGACGAGGCCGAACAGAGGGGCTATGACAAGGCCGAAAAGACCTATTCGAAGGAGATTTTGAAGCTGAGGGACAAGATCTTTACTAAGGGTTGGACTGGGGCTCTGCACGCTGCTAATGTGGAAGAGGCTTCTCTTCTTTATGATATTGACGATATCCCAGTCCCTTCAAAGACCGCTGCAAGGGTTAGGAGGAGAAGGCCTCGGGGGGATGGAGCTACGGATGTTGATCCTTCTGACATTTCTCCTTTCCTGCCGAGCTCTTCCTTAGTTAGGCAGACTGTCAATCCTACAAAGGAGGAGCACCGCGATGATGGACACTACGAGGAGGAGCAACGCGAGAGAGTAAGTTGTTAGATTGCCTCGAGTTTTTGCTTTTACTTCTGCTTTAGTAGTACTTTGTAATGAAACTTGGAAGTTAATGAAGTATCTTCAACTTTTGATTTAGTGCTCAGTTGGATATGCTATGATACAAACCGAGCTCCCTTTTGTAATGAAGTACTTTCTAAATTTGCCAAGTGTTGAACTTGCAACTTGCACTTTTTTATTTGTCTTGGAGTTCAGTCGGCTGGACCTCTTTTTTTGTAAGGTCGAACTCTTTTTTGTAATTGAAGTTTCATTTCAGTGCACTCATTCTTACATTTTCGCAAGTGTTGAACTACTTATCTTCAATTTTTGCTTGTATATAATGTTTGCCCCTGGTCGAGCAGAGGCTTGTGGCCCAGTAGGCCGTCTGTTCGGTCTGATTAGGCTTCGTGCCTTGGAAAAAATTGAGTGAGTTTTGATGCCCCCAGCCGAGCATGAGCTCTACGGCTCAGAAGGCTGTCTGTTCGGTCAAACCATGCTTCATGCCTTGGGAGAGAAAAAATTGTGAAAGTTTTGGCCACCTAACTTGGTCAAGTTTTGGCATGATTTAACCTATCGTAGTGTAATTCGGCCCTTCTTCGAGCGCGAATTGTGAATATGGACCATGCTCCAAGTAACGATACTTGGCACAAATTCCACCAAGTTATACCACTTGGCACCCCGCTCCAACCAAAGGGTCGAGCATCTGGGATTGGCTTGAGTTAAGACCCGTGGCCAATTTGCTCCACCGAGCATAAATGTACAACACAAGTAAATAAGGACAAATTGTAAAACAAATTTCTATTTATTGATACTTATAACTTTTGATTACATCAAGGCATGTTCTGAGAAATACATTACTGTAAGTACTTCATCTTAAGAATCACATCACTAGAAGTACTTCTTTAGGTTGGCAACATTCCATGGTCTAGGGATTGCCTTCCCTAATAAGTCAGCCAGATAGTATGCGCCATTGCCAAGTGTTGAAGTAACCTTGTAGGGCCCCTCCTAGTTAGCACCGAGTTTCCCTTCTCCAGGGACTTTCTTGTGATCCATCACCTTCCTGAGTACCAAGTCACCTGGTAGGAATTGCCTTGGACGCACATTTTTGTTGAAGCTCTTAGTGAGTTGTTGCTGGTAAGCCGCCAATCGAATGAGGGCAGTTTCCCTACGCTCTTCGGCTATGTCCAAAGCTTGGGCGATGGCTTCATCATTGTCTGCTGGCTCAAAGATCTCAAAACGAATGGTAGGAAGGCCAACCTCCAAAGGGATGACTGCTTCCATCCCATAGGTAAGAGAGTAAGGTGTCTCACCGGTCGACCGACGAGGAGTAGTTCGGTAGGCCCAGAGGACATTCGGTATCTCTTCCACTCATTTGCCCTTGGCTTTTTGAAGACGCTTTTTATCCCGTCAATGATCGTCTTATTGGACGCTTCAGCTTGGCCATTGCCCTGTGGGTAGGCCGGAGTGGAGTTTCGGAACTCTATCTTCAAGTCAGCGCAAAATCTCCTGAAGATCTTGCCATCAAATTGTGTACCATTGTCAGAGAGAAGGACTCTGGGAATGCCAAATTGAGTCACAACATTGCGCCAAACAAACCTCTTCGTGTCTGCTTCTTTAATCTTGTACAAGGCCTCCACCTCCACCCACTTGGTGAAGTAGTCAGTTGCAGCGATGAAGAACCTTTTATTCCCAGTTCCCCTAGCTAATGGTCCAACAATGTCTAAGCCCCACTGAGCGAATGACCAAGGACTGGTGAGGGGGGTTAGAGCTTTGGCTGGCTGGTGAATGAGAGGAGCAAACTTTTGACACTTGTCACACTTGCGGACATACTATTGGGCCTCCTTTTGCATGCGCGGACACCAATACCCGTGTGTTGGGGCTCGGTGTGCCAAGGACTGACCACCAGTGTGACTCCCACAGATTCCATCATGAATCTCATAAATCACATCTTCCACCAAACTTGGATGAACACAGAGTAGATAAGGGCCCATGTAGGACTTCTTGTAAAGCTTGCCAGATGGGGAGACCCAAAACCGAGCAGCTCTATGCCTTGTCTTGTGCGCTTCTTTTTTGTCCTCAGGAAGGGTGCCATTCTTCAAGAAGGCCAAGAGTGGGTCCATCCAACTTGGGCCCAAGTCAGTGCAGATGACCATTTCGACTAGTTGAATACTTGGTTGGGGTACATATTCCACCCATATTTTGCGGCCGTCTCTAGAGTCAACCGAGGAACCTAGGTAAGCTAGAGCATCAGCGTGACCATTTTCCTCTCGGCCAATCTTCTCGACTTTGATGGCTTGGAACTTTCTGATCAAATTTTTGGCCTGTTCTGCATAAGTGGCCATCCGCTCATCGCGAGCCTCGTAAACTCTAGAGAGTTGGTTGACCACTAATTGGGAATCACTAAAGACGAGTAGCTCCTCCGCATTGAAGTGTTCGGCACTTCGCAGGCCGGCTAGTAAAGCTTCATACTCTGCTTCATTATTAAAAGCTTTCCAACCCAATCGAATGGCCTGCTCCCACATGAATCCTTCAGGAGAAATAACGACAACTCTTGCCCCTGAGCCTCTTTGGTTAGAAGAACCATCTACAAACAGCTTCCATACGTCTCTAACAAAAAGTTTCCATGCTTCGGCTGGGGATTGCCCTTTGTACTGGGCAGTCATAGTGACCAAAGCCGAGCTCTCTTCGAAGGGGACAGCTGGTCCTGGGGTGAATTCTGCAACAAAGTTTGCCAGGACTTGAGCTTTGATGGTTGTTCGAGGTTGGAACTTGATGTCAAACTCTCCAAGCTCCACCGCCTACTTTACTGTTCGGCTTGAGAAATCTGCTCGACTGAACACCGACTTGAGGGGGAATTCAGTGAGGACGTTGATGGTATGTCCTTGAAAGTAGTGAACAAACTTCCTAGAGGCAATTAATAGGGCATATACCAATTTCTCCAATGGCAAGTATCTAGTTTCGACATCTAAGAGGGTCTTGCTAACATAATACACTGGTTTTTGCTCCTTTCCATCCTCTCTGACCAGCACTGCACTAACAGCATGATCAGAAACAGCCAAGTAAAGGAAAAGCTCTTCGTTGGCGATAGGTGTAGATAGAAGAGGAGGAGAGGACAAATACTTCTTCAAATCTTCTAGTGCTTCAAAGCACTGGCTTTCCCATTCAAAACTAGTTTTCTTCTTTAGAAGTTGGAAGAAGGGCTTCTCCGATCAGAGGACCGACTGATGAAACGGTTAAGTGCTGTAGCCATGCCAGCAAGTTTCTGGAGTTCCTTAGCCTTTGTAGGCACTTCAAGGTCTTTGAGGGCTTTGATTTGGTCGGGGTTGGCTTCAATGCCTCGCCTAGTCACCATATACCCCAAGAACTTCCTTGATCCTACTCCAAAGGCACATTTTGAGGCGTTTAGTCGAAGCTTGTGAGTCTTCAGAATTCCAAACACTTGCTCAAGGTCCCTTAGATGGTGCTCAGCCAACTTGCTTTTGACAACCATGTCATCATTGTATGCTTTTATGGTTTTACCGAGCTGGTCCTTGAACATTTTGGTGACCATTCGCTGGTAGGTCGCACCAGCGTTCTTCAAGTCGAAGGGCATCACTTTGTAGTAGTAAGTGCCTCTAGGGCTGATAAAAGCCATTTTCTCTTGGTCAGGACCGAACATGGGGATCTGGTGGTAGCCACTGTAGGCGTCTAGAAAGCTCATGCGCTCATGTCCAGCTGTTGCGTCAACAAGTTGATCTATTCGTAGAAGGGGGAAACTATCCTTGGGGCAAGCTTTGTTAAAGCTAGTGAAATCAACGCAGACTCTCTATTTGCCATTCTTCTTCTTCACCACAACAGTGTTGGACAGCCACTTTGGGTACTGCACTTCTCGAATGACTCCAGCAGCTAAAAGTTTGTCCACCTCTTCGATCACTGCATCGGTGTGTTGCGCGGATGACCGTCTACTCTTCTGAACAACTGGTCGCACTCCTAATTGGACGTTGAGTCGATGACAAGCATAATTGGGCTCCAACCCAGGAGTGTCATAGGCCGACCAGGCGAACACTTCGATGTTTTTGCGGAGTAGAGCCAGTAATTGCTCTTTCTCTCAAACATGAGGGAAGTGCCGAGCAAGAAGAACTTGTCTGGGTTTCCTTCTTCTACCAAGACCGTCTCTAGGTCTTCTACCATCTTCTCAGTTGGCACTTCACCAACGTCTTCCAAAACTGGCTAGTTAGGTACTTCCACCATCTGCACTTGGTCGCAAACTAGTTTGGTTTTCATGGCGGCAATGAAGCAGTGTTTGGCCGCCACTTGGTCTCCACGAATCTCCTCTACTCCATACTTGGTTGGAAAGCGAACGAGTTGGTGATAGGTGGAAGTGACTGCCTCCATCTGGTGAATCCAAGGTCGGCCAAGGATGGCATTGTAGGGAGATGGGGTGTTTTCCACCAAGAAGTCAACAGAGACCATCTTGGACTTAGCTATGACATGCAGAGTTATTCAACCGAGCGGCCATTCTGTTTGCGAAGTTGAAGCCAACTAAAAGGGAGTGGCAGGTGTCAGGTGTTGCTCACTGAGGCCAAGCTTCTTGAAAAGCTCATAACACATGATGTCTGCTGCACTTCCTTGGTCAATCAAGACTCGCTTCACATCGAACTTGTTGGCCACACTAACTATAACAATGAGGGCATCGGTGTGGGGATGTTGGATTCTCTCTAGGTCCTTCTCGGTGAACATGATGTTAAACTGAGAAGGTCTAGCTTCTGTCTTTGACTTTTTTGGAGGAGGTCCTATCGACATTACCTGTTGAATGTGGGTGGCTCGTTGGATTTCTCCTCGAATGGTGTTTTGTCTTTCGAGGTCAGTCATTCCATGAATAACGTTGATGACCAACCTTGGGGCATGGTTCTCTTCAGGAGGGGCTTGGTCTAGTCCTTGCTTTTCCTTCGTCTTATCAACGTCTATCCATTGTTGGACGTGTCCCGCCATAATTAAGTCCTCCAAGTGTTGTTTGAGAGCTCTGTAATTTTGCGTCTTGTGTCCCTTCTCTCGATGATAGGTGCAACACAGTGTCTGATTGCGCCGAGCATGGTCTCCAGGCATCTTAGCTGGCTAGACGAAAAAGGCTTCCCCTTTAAGTTTCTCGACGAGCCTGTATATTGGCTCTTTGAAGACGGAAGTGATGCCTTCATAAGACTTGGCCTTTTCCTCTTCGTTTTCTGCTGTGGAGCGGTTCTTTTGGCCATAGTTCTTGTGCTGCTCATCCCTCCTTGGTTGCTCAGTCCTAGGTGGTCGAGGTGATTTGACTTCTTCAGCAATCGCAACATGTACTGAAGCAGCGTCATCTTCCACACGAGCTAGTTGCTCTATTTGAGCCCTCAAATCCTTCATGGTGGGGGCAGGTCATTTCGTCACCGACTGCCTTAGCTTGTGTGAAGGAGGTAGGCCTTGCTTGAAGTATAGCACGACCAATTGTTCACTGCAAACATTTCCTCCAAGTCGCTATATTCCTCCCAATATCATCGCGCGTACTGGCGTAGGGTCTCTTTCCTGTCCTTTCGAATATTGAACAAGGTATCTAACTGCTTCGGAACTCTACTGTTGGAAACAAATCGGGCTAAGAACGCCTCAGAGTGCTGCGTCCAATCATAAATCGAACCATTGGGGAGTTTGTTAAACCAGGGACGAGGCCAAGTTTTCCTAGGTTAGAAGGGAAGACTTTACATATGAGCGCGTAGTTGCGGTTCCAGAGGGACATCATCTGGCGTAATGGCTAATGTGAGTCAAAGGGTCCGTCTTGCATCATAGAGAATGAATTTCAGTGGGCTATACTTCTGTGGAGGTTCTACAGCTTCTATCTCTGGGGAGAAGGGGGTGGACACCAACCGGTCTAGAGCGCGACGTTCTTGTTGGTGTATAGACCGGTCCAACTGGTCTCTTTCCCTATTGAGTCGGCGTTCCTCCTCCCTATCTCGTCGACGTTCTCCTTCCCTGCATAGCCGTCGTGCCTCTTCTCTGTTATCGTTTAACCAACTTCTTAAGTCTTGCGGCTGCTCGTCGTGGCGACCATGAAAGGTTTCAGATAGGCGGCTGACAGTCCTCTGTTTTTTATGAGAATCTTCTCGTGGGTTATATTTTTGGAGGTTATTCGTCCTACTGCTGGCCACTTCACTACGTACCAGAATCGGCCGACTACGCTCTCTACCAGTAGGGCTACGACTGCAGTGCTCTTTGTGAGGCGGAGGGAAAGTAGGGGTACATCTCTTTTGCGATGGTCCACCAACAGATTTTCTTGGCTCCGCTGGGGTCGCAATGAACTTCATTAATTCGGTGCGAAGCTCAGTGATCTCTAAACCCATTGAGTCGATGATGCGGTCACGGTGGTCTTTCTCAACAAAAAGACGTTGAGATGTCTCAACGGCAATGACATGGCGTCGTTTCGCCGCATTGGGTGTCTGATCGTCGTGGTCCATAAGGTCATCGTGCGTTGGAGGGAATGCCAAAACCCTTATCTTTGGTTCTCTCCATCATTGGAGTCCTCTCTGCTAGCCCTGAGTGGGGTGTATCTTCGATTCCCATTGCCGGAGTTCGTCACGAAGCAAACAGTGGTTTTCCCACAGACGGTGCCAATTGTGCGGGGGTGATTTCTACACTATGAAGAAGGGTTGAACTTTGTGGATAAACAGCATACTTTGGGAATTGAAGATCTGCACAGAATAACAAACGGTGAGGCCGCCCGACCAGGGTTTGGTCAGAAACCCCTCCGACGATAAAGTTAGGGACTCAGGGAGAGGAAGAAGAGAGAAGAGAGAATACTAAGAGTATGTGTTGAGTTTATGGATTTTCGGATCCCCTGAGGGTACCTTTTATAGGGGAAGGGTGTTTGTCCTCCAAGACCTTCTCTCTCCGCCATCTGTCCAATGTGTCTTATTCGTGGTCGTCTCCCATTGGAGGAGGAAGGCCACTCCGCCTGACACTGGGGTGCAGGTCTGTTTTGTTTGTCTCATTAGCGGTCATTTCTTATTGGAGGAGGACACCACTCACCTGACACTCAGATGCAAATCTGTCATGTATGCGCCTTGTCCCTCTGCACCTCCATGTCTCCACGTTCTAATCACACAGTGGGAGAGGAGCAGAGTTGTTTGTCACTTGTGGGCCCAAGAAAGATCTTCAGTGAATTGGCCTTCTTTAAGTTGGTATACTCCCGAATGGTTATCCAACCAGGAGGTCCAACATGTTGCTCAGCCCACTTCGGAGTGGTTGTCTGTCCATCCAGGAGGTTCAACATGTTACTCAACCTACTTCGGAGTGGTTAGCTACCCATCTAGGAGGTCCACCATGTTGCTCGGCCCATTTTGGAGTGACATTCGTACATTGGGCCGAGCTCCTATGATTGTCTTGCTTCAGAGCAAGTGTTGGCCATAGGGCTGAGGTCCAACCTAGTTCAACCTCAGAGTGCGCATCGCATTGGGCCTAGCACCAAGACTTGATTAATTTTTACCCACTTCACATAGCCAATATGTTTATGATATGAGATAAATTATATATATTATAGGGTCACTGTGTAGCATGTTGATTAGGGTAGGATATAACGTGGATAAGAAGTATCGGTGGATGAATAATAACAACTCATATCATGTGATAAGGGTGAAGATATTCAATATCATGAGAGGTGTGGTTGCATATCTGGTACCAATGAAAAAGATATAAAAAAGGTGAGATCCATATGTTTTTCTTTGCTCCCTATAGCCGTTACATCCGGTCAAGGGATTTATCTCCATTATATATACCCCATTCAAACTGGGCCAAAGTGTGCTTTGTTGAATTATACTTTCATTCCAGTAGGTTTGTTAACTATAAAGAAGCCTTTCAGCATTAGTTTTTGAAAACAGTTTTCTATAAATAACAACCATACAAATGCTGCAGGTAGAGCTAAAGGCAGAATGTTGTTGCTTGTCCTATAGGTTTTGTGTAAGGTATTATTGAGCTCAGATAATGAGACCACAGTTTTTCTTTTCTTCTCCAACTCAGTAAGAGGTGATTGGTTTTGTGTAAAATTATTTTATTGCCTTTTCTTTTTGAAGCCAGTTGATGATTTCATAATGTTTAAAAGTCGGTTAATTAAGCAAATTTCATTTTCAGCCTAAAGATGCAATCAAGATTGAATGAAAAAATGTGGGTACATTGAAATCGCAGAGCAGAATAATGCTAATTCCCTTTCTTAAGCATCATGAATCACCAGCTGATATATACATACAATTGCTGAAAGTTAAGCTGGAGAGAGAACAAATCCATACAACTTTAATTGTTTTCAAGAAAGGCTATATTAGTTATTTGATGAAGGGGGAGTTTCAATCAGTGTATAAGTTGAAAAATAATCATAAATTAATGGGTAAATTTTATCAATTTAATTAAATTATAAACTTTATCATAACTAAATGTAAAACACCTCATCTACATGCCAAAGTAGGCCAGAAAAACAACACAAAACAATTGTAAACCAATAGAGACAAGAGGAACATAGCATTCCAACAAACAGCATTGGGTAAAATCAAATAGATGTTGGCAGCAATATGCAGAAAAAAATACTTCAAAAATTATTTAGAATTTGAAATACGTGGATATATTTTCCATGTATAGTCGCACTACATCAAATTTAAATCAAATTCTCGGAGCTGAGAATCGAATTGGTGTTGAAATCGGACGCTGTTTCAGCCCACTCAATGCAAACCCATCATTTTTTTGTACAGATTTTCTTGCTTTCAATGGCGAAACCAACCTGTTTGCCAATCTTGATGGCGAAAACGATCTCCTCAGTTTCGCCGCAGTCGATTCCTTGGGAGTTCCTTGCTCAAACCTCTTGTGGGAGACAGAGAAAGAGGTAGTATCGGGGAGACTTCGTCCTGATCAAGATTTATGTGGAGTTTGGCGATTCCTAGCGATCATCGGAGACTTTGTCTTGCAAAACTTGTGATGATTTGAAGTGGTGATGATGAATGAAACAATGGGTTTGGAAAAAGTACAGTCTTTCTAGCCCATGGCCTATTTCTTGGTGATACTCTGTCGCCCAATACCAGCTATTTTCCTTCTCAGATTCCTTCTTTTTCAGAGGCGATGAGGCCTTGAAATTGATACGAGATCGAGCCCTTCGGAGGGTTGGTGAGCTTGATTTCGATCGAATTGATTGGAGTGAGTTTTGCTTCTCTCTGTTTCTTCGAGCTCGGAGCTCTGAGTTTTCAGGGTTTGGCCTCTGTTTTTGCCTCAGAGTCACCGGAGTTTTCGGGTCGTTTGAGAGGGGTTTCTTGGTCTTGGAAGCGACTGTTGCTACTATTTCTCTTGCGAATTGACTTGCCTGAAGAATTTCTCCGACTGTTTCTCCGACGAGCATCGCCGGCAATGACATTCTCTGCCATTCCCCTGTATTCAAGACAATCAATACAGTGAGTCCATAAGCCCTGTTTTGTTTGATGAATTTCAGAGATAGAGAGAGAGAGAGAGAGGGACCTGTATTGTTGGCAACTTTCCAGGTGGAGATTTCCGAGGATTGCCATTCTTGATCCTTCAAGTAACACAGAAAATTGAGAAACCCACTTGAGTATCAAATGAAAAAGAGAAGAGAGTTCGAAATATACCTCAAGCACTCTTGTTTGCACCTGGACTAGCCTTGAGATACTTCTGGTACTGCGAGGACTGAGACTCACACCAGAGATCGTCTTCGTCCCACCTGTAACTGTGTATTGAAGCTCTTGCAATCTAGCCATACACTTGTCCACCTTCACAACAACAACAACAAAAATATTCCCAAATTACACAAACCCTTGTGAGAGTCATCATTAACAAAAGTAGAAGAAGAAACCCATGAATAATAATCAAAACCCACCATCAGTACATAACCTACCTTGTTAACTGTTTCTCTGAGAAGGGTGGGGTTGAGAGGAGCCACCATTCTCCTCAGCTTTGGTGGGTTCTTGCAACCATTTTCTTTTCTTTTTAAAAACAGAAACACAAGGAAACAAAAAGTGGGTTTGGGATTGATTTGATCCTCCTATCTGTGTTGTGGGGACTCAAACTCAAATCACTCTCAATCACTCTCACTCACTTTTTTTGGAAGTCAAGTGTTACGGTCGAAACAGGGAGGGGTTCTGGTTTCAACATGAACGGGTGAATACTTTTGGTAACGGATACTTTCCATTCCAACGGTCAAATTCTTCCTTTTTCCATGCGAAACGGCTACCAATTTAATATATAAAAATAAATATATAGTAAGACTACCATGAGGTTAACCTCATGCTGTTTCTCATGGGCTCGCCCATTAATTGATCTTATATGCAACGTGTCGTTAATTTTCCACACCCCCACCCAATTGTATTTGATTCAGCCAAATGCTAACAACCTCCCCTGTATATTTGCTTTGGACGAATTATCCTAACAGTTTTTTTTTTTTTTTGGGTAGTTTGGAATTCGTGTTATTTTGATCATTTTTCAATTGTTTATGTTATATTTAATCTTAAATTTTAAATTTATTCTAAATAAAAACAATTAAAGGAGAATTTTTAGGTTGTAGATAGGGTAGGTGCCATGTGGTATCTTTCTTTCTCTCATTGGTTAAAAGAGTAGACTGCATTTATGTGTTGGGTAATGGGGGACAACATGGGAGGCCATGGTTTTGTGATTGGTTGAGGCACCATGTGGCATTGCCCATGGTACCCTCCTAACACCAAGAATTTTTCCAATTAAAGATATCATTGCATTTCAAGAATAATGTGTCAATTTGATAAAATATAAACTAATTTGATAAAAATAAATGTCAAAAAAAATATTTTTGAATTTTTAAAAAATTATTTCTATCCATCAAAGATAAAATTATATAAAATTGATATATCTTTAAACATTTGTTTATTTATTTATTTACTAAATTAATTTTTGTTATATGTTTGGATGATGATAATGTGACGGGTGGTTGTTTGCTTTTAATGTGTAATCGATATATTTAATATATGAAATGTTTTTATTTTTAATTTTTTGATTTAATTGATTAATTTAATAATGATTTAAAGTTGTCCTCATATTTAACTTTTGAAAAAATAAAAACTAATTTAATGAAATAAAAACAACTACCATTATATGATCATCATCTAAACACATAATAAAAATTAATTTGATAAAAAAAATAAATGTCTAAAAGATTTATTAATTTTACTAATTTTATCTTTAGTGGATAGAAATAATTTTTAAAAATTCAAAAATATTTTTTTGACATTTATTTTTGTCAAATTAGTTTATATTTGATCAAGTTAACGAATTTATCCTTAAAACTAAGCAATGTTATCTTCAATTGTCCTTATTTAGAATAAAATTCAAAATTTAAGGTCAAATGTGTTACATTGAAAGACAGGGACCAAAAGACCAAATGACACAAGGCTAAAACTATAGGGACCGCTAGTATAATTTACCCTATTGTTTAATATTGGAAAGTGTGTATAAAATATCTTGAATATTAACTTGATAAAAGTGTATTGAATTTAGTGATAAATGTTTTGTATTGTTCAAATTTTTTGTTTTTTACTTGTATCATAAAGACACTTGTTAGTAAGATCATTTGATTAAATATATTTATGTATAATTATTTAAATATTAAAATAATATATTTAATATTTATTTCCACTAATTTATGTTTTATTTTATATGTTTTAACTCTCATTAATTATAAATTATTATTTATAATATATTATATTATTTGAGTGTTATCACTACAAAAGATTAAGGTTTTAGAGACCAAAATTTAGAGAGAAAATTATTTTTTAGGGATAAAAATTTTTGTGCAAAAATGTCTTCATTATATTTTTACCAATGAAAATCAAACATTAGTGATGAATTATTATCTTTTTGGGACTAAATTTTTTGTCTAAAAAAATAAATCATTTTGAACCAAATTATTTTGTTCTTAAGAGTTTATTTATTAGTGATATTTTCAAAATTGTCTCTAAAAGCATTATTTTTGACTTTTCAGGACGACCTTTTAGCAACTATCCTCTTGACGATAGAAATTAGTTCCTAAATGTCTTTTGCAATAAAATTTTCACTTTTAAAAATTAAAACATTTGGTCTTTAAAACTCTTATATGTTATAATGTATGGCGACTCTAAATGGTTTCGATGTCTACGCCTATCAATCATATTTGTGTGGTCTCTTACAATGGTTTGGCAATACAGCAAATAAGTAATTTATTTGTTATAAGTTGTCATATTATCTTTTTATCTTTTTATATATATATTTTTTTTTGTAAAAAATTAAAAAATTAAATCTTAAATCACCCCTTAATAGGGTGGTTGGACTATTAATCTATAGGGTCCATCAAAATCATGTTTGGCTATATTAAAAGGGTAATATTAGGGATACCAAATTTTCTACCAAACAAGTGACTAAATGTCTCACATGGATGTGGGATTTGTAATTTTATGAATCTCACATCCATGTAAGATATTTGATCATTTATTTAGTAGAAAATTTAAAACCTTTAGCATTTTCCATATTAAAATGCTACGAGATTGTTAGTCCAATGGTACCATCAATCCCTATTAAGGATAGGATCATTGGGGCGTGGGGATTATTAATCCAATGTTCTTGGGTTGAAGGTGAAATAGCACTTTACTCACTTTTTCATAAAAAATAATAAAGTCATTTTTATATAATGAAAACTTTTACATAATTTTATAAATTTAATTCCAATCAATTAATATCACCACACTAAATATATAAATAAATATATTTATCTTATATCTTTAACTTAATACTACAATAATAATAATTTTCTCACTTAATCTCACCAAATTTATAATCTCATTCAACCTAATTCGTGAAATAAAAGAGGCCATAAAGAATTGTGTATAGCAGCTAAAATAAAAAATGACTTCTTGTTTGATTTGATGAAATTATTGAGTATTCTGTAAAGGATAAAGTTATACGCATCAATAGGTATATCAATTAGTGTACTAACGGATGATATGATATAATTTTTGCATTGTGGCTGAAATTATGATAACAACCATATCGATCATAACTCTAAAATATATATCAATGAGTTATTGGCGTTACAATACAATGTAATTGCGTTTAATTTCAAAGACATTGCAACATAAAATACCATTATTTTTTGTGAAGCGGAGTGGGAGGAAGTTGTAGCTGTGAAAAGAATTTTAAGGTGCTTTGAGTTGATGTCTGGTCTCAAAATAAATTTCCACAAAAGCAAGGTATGTGGAGTAGGTGTGCAGGAGGATATTGTCTAGGTTTTTGCAAACAAACTAAACTGTCTCAGTCAAAAGTTGCCAACGAGTTATCTGGGTTACCATTAGGTGCAAATCCAAGGAGAAAGGCTTCTTGGAAGATAAGGTATTTATCCTTTGCGGGCAGAGTAACATTGATCAAGTCCGTCCTGTCAAGTTTGCCAGTATATTTTCTATCAATTTCAAGCTTCCAGTGGGCATTGCAAAAGCACTACACAGAATTCAAGCCAATTTTTTGTGGGGAGGATCTGAAATCAGGAAGAAAGTGCACCTAATTAACTAGAAGGAGATATGCCTAAGTAAAACTAAAGGTGGGCTTGTAGACGTCCCCGAACGCATCCCAGGGAAAGGGGAGTGCGAGTCCCCCCCCCCCCGGTTCTGGTTCGATATTGGGTCACCACAGTTCGAAGGACTCATATGTCACGGTTCTTAACCTTGAACCAAAGAGTCCAAATCCGGCAAATCGTTTTGAAAACAGATTTTTGAAAGAAGTGTCAAATATGGACTGCTTTGCCAGATACAGAGTCGCCACCTAAATGTTTTTTTTAATGGGAAATTTAGGAAACCCTGACTCGGTGCCAAAGGCCACGTGTCCGTCATCACTAAAGTTGCCTCGGCTCGGGAACTTGGGTACGATTGGGGAAGGTCACTTCGTGAGCACCCCTGCTCGCCCGGTCAAAGACCGGCCTCTACTAACCATGATATCTGTTTTTGAAAACATTGTATGTTCTTATTCCGGTTATTAGCCTAGGTTACTGTGTGATGCTCGCAGCAAACAAGTATAGACTGGGTCGCCTGAATTGGAACAAAACATTTCATGTTTGTTTGTTTGAAAATGGTTTGATGGTGCTACCCGCAGGTAGGCTAAGACGTGGATTTGCCACCCTCAGGTGGGCTTAAAACGATGATTTTGCCACTATCTAGTGGGCTTAAAACAAACAGTCAATGATTTGTTCCATCAAATAACTCAACCTCCACCCACAGGCATTCAAGGCAGTTATATCATATAAGCATATAGCCTCATGGTAAGCATGCTATTCATGGCAACACTCACACGCATGCAAGGATGCTAAAGCATAAAACTCACCGAGTACTCCAAGCCAAAACAGAAAACCGATTAGAAATCATGCATGATCCTAATTATACAGAAATGCCTAATGCAACACATGCAAAGATGCAACTATAGCAGGCTCGGCTATTCTAAACATGGCATATGGAATGCTACAGCTAACACGTATTCAATTTGGAATTGAAATACAAATGCAGTTTGTATGATGCGCCGAGCCCGGTGCGTGCAAAACAGATGAATGATGCAAACATGCTTCATACTGTATGCTAATTGAAATATGCCCTAATCTAACCATCATAAGCGGGTAAATAAAAGGGAAGAAAGACGTGGGGTTGGAAGACATACATCACACTCACCCACACTTATTACAATTATGCCCTCGCGCAGAGGGTCCGAATAAATAATACAGTCCAATGAAAGAATAGTATACAGTCCGAATAAATACAAATTCCTAATTAATAACAAATTAAACTAAGAAAAACTGTAAACTGGCATGCAAGCCAGGGGCTGCCTCGACTCTGATGAATGATGTATGCTGGGCTGCCTTGTGCGGAAATCCACTGGGATGCCCCAATTAGCCTCGTTTGCAATGTTTCTCGAAATGCATGCCAGACTCCGAAAAGTTGCTGATTCTTCATTTTGCTGCAACAGAGAGCAGGAAAGGGCATAGCAATGTATTTCACAAATATATGCATGCCTCGATCCTCGTGCCACCAATCACGCATATCGATGCATGATGGCCGAGGAGCCGATTTGCACAACTCAATATAGGATGAATGCAGTGAATGCTACAACAAAACCTAACTCCATCATGGATAATCCGGAGTGTCGGTGACTTGGGAATTGAGACCCGTTCCGTTACTGGAGTACGGAACGTGCCTCGTTTCCCGTGCTCGGCTAACTCCTATCCCGAACACGATGCAAATGCATGATATGCATGAAATGTAGCAATATGCAACCCTAACATACACAATGTATGGAATGGCATACACGCTATACGAGAGGTAATACACAACCAAGCATACACAATGCTATGGATGAAATGGCATACGCAATGCAATAATGGGCTTACACTAACATGAGAGAGCCTCAGCCACACTCACATAAGAGGCCGATAGATGATGAAAATGAGATGCTTCGAAATGCGTGCACACGGGCACGCAAACCGAGGCAATGGCATACGCAATGCGATGAGAGTAAAATGACATACAGAATGCAAAATGGACTTACACTAACATGAGAGAGCCTCAGCTACACTCACATAAGAGGCCGATAGATGAAAATGAAGCGCCTCGAAATGCGTGCACGCGGGCACGCAAACCGAGGCGATGGCCTAAGGCATGAAATGGCATGGAGATGATATGCAAACATGCAAATGAATTTGGCACTGAAATGTGGGGGAAAACAGCCCGAAATGAGGCGAAAGACACCCGATGCATGAAATGGCCCCGAAACATGAATTTAGGCACCCGAATGGCCTATAGCTATACCAAACATGCACAATATGACATGGAATGAAAATACAGTAGAAAGAAGCCCCAAAAAAGAATTTTCAGTCATAAAAAGGTTAAACAGCAAACACACATGGATAAGGGCAAGAATGCAAAAAATGGCCCGCAAGAGGGTATTGAAGCAAGTGATAATGAGATGCCCAAATGGAAAATACCCTCTACAACACTGATGAGGGACTAAAAATATGAACATTTACAGTAGATGACATCCCCCAAATCAGTATGCAAACATGCTAAAAATGTCATGCAAGAACTAGGATACATAAGGCTATAACATGAGGTACCCCAAACATTCATCAAACCAGAAAAGACCCTTAATGAAATATGTCAAGAAGATCAAAATATGACTCTTTCCAGTTCTGATTATGGCCGAAAACAGAAGCTAGATAAGCTTAAAAAAGCATGCAAAAATGGGGGTCAAAGAGGGGTATAATGACAAGTATAACATGGAGACCCCCAACAAGGTTGATCCCTTATACAATGTTGTAGAGGGACACAAAATAAGCTTACTCACAGTTCATGACATGCTCCAAAACAATTTACATATAGGCCAAACAAATCGCAAATTTACGTAAATAGGAGAGATTATGAAGCAAGTGCAAGATAGGGGGCACAAACAGGGTTGAGACCTTCTTCAATGTTGAAGAGGGGACTCAAAATAGGCCCACTTACAGTTTACATTATGCCCGAAAACAGATCACTCATAGGCTAGAAATTTTATGCAAAAATGTGACATACAAGATGATATTGAAGCAAGTACAAGATGGTGATCTCAAATAGGGTTGAACCCTTCAAAAAACATGAAGAATAGCTCAAAAGAGTGACCCTTTCGGTTTGGGTCGGAGCCTAAAACAGTGAGCAAATAGGCTTAAGAAATGAGGCAAGAAAATGCTACAAAAGAGGGAGATGGCAACTTACCCTTGTAGACAAGTCTTGACAGCCTTTTTGGACCAAGTTTGGATGCTCTTTGCCTCTGAAAAACCAGCTCCAAGTGTTGGAATGGAGTGTGGGGGTCTTGTGCTAGGGGTTGATGTAGAAATGGTACAAGAAAAATGACTTTGGAGCTTGGAAATGAGAGAAATGGGAGGTGGAAGGTATAGCTCCCTCTCAAATGTGTCTAACAAATGTCCAACCTCTTGCCAAGAAGCCAAGCCTCTCCTTTATAGAGGAGAGGCATGAAAAATATCTAAGGGGCCTCTCTAATCCTCCATACATGTGTATGGAGGATGGTCCAATTGGCAACCAGCTGGCATAGCTGGAATACACTGAGGGAGAGGAAAATGGCCGGCTAGTTTAAAAAGGAAAAAAAAGTCATTTTTTGGTAAGTGGCCGGCCGGCTGGAAAAGGTGGCCGGCCGGCTAGGGTAAAAAGGTCCAAGCCATAAAACTGACCGGCCATGTAGCCCTTGAAGTTAGCTTTCCAATGCCGCAAACCTTGCATTAAAATTCCTTGTAAAAAAGTTATGCCAGTTTTCGTAAAGCCGCGCAGATTCGGTCTAACCAGACTTCAACCAACCATATCTCCTCCCCGGATTTGGACTTAGGATATTCTTGAGTGCAAAATGAAGCCCCGGAAGTAAGCTTTCCAATGGTGGTGGCCTCATATTTTAATTCCTCTTGTGCAAAGAGTTACGCCCGTTTCGGTGAAGCCGCGCAGACTTTTCTCCTTCCCGGATTCATGCTGAACCACTTTTGACCAAACAAAAAGTTGGTTGTCAAAAACATTGCTGGCCTCCCACCCTCCTACAAGCTTCCTAACCATGAAAATAAGGCCTCCACCAAAAATGAGCCAAACCGATGCAAAATGAAGGCTCGGGGCCAAAACAGCAGTTCGGGGTCCCGAAAATAGGCTGTTGGGCACCGGGAGTGGTGTTCGACCACGAAGTCGGTCCCTCGGACCCCAGTGTCCTCAAAAGGGAGCAAATAAGATGTATGCTAAAATCAGATCAATCGGAGATGGTTAGGCGGTCCCGAACCGAGGCACACGGCCTGACGGCTCCGAAAACCGGGAACCAGGCTCCGAAATGGGCAAAATGGCCTACGGCCACGAAATGTAGCCCACGGCCACTGAGGGATGGTCTACGGGACCTTTCCCTCCCTTCAGGAAAAGAAACAGAGAAAACTGAGCCTGGTTCGCAAACGAGACAAAGTACAGAAAAAGCCCGGAAGTCCGGAGGCAAGGCTCATGGCCGCGACTCTGAAACTTCTGAACAAGCGCGATATGCAACATCACCAAGCGCTCAATCGGTGACGTCTGAGCCTTAAGGTCGGTCAAAAGTTGCCCCTCTTTGACAGAACTCGGAAGTCACAAGTGACGGAAGTGAATGTCAAAGCTCAGAGACGACCCATTTTTGACAAGGCCGAAGACTTGGACAAACAAACAAAAATATAGATAAATAAATGGTTGTGCCCGCAGGCTGCCTATGTATCCCTTTGCAAGGAATCAAACCAGCGTAGTTCAGGGGCAGGATACAAAATGATATGTAGGAAGATTTTGATAATTGGACTTATACGCTACGCGAAGCCGGTTTGATGATTGGACTTATACGCTACGCGAAGCCGGTTTGATAATTGGACTTATACGCTACGCGAAGCCGGTTTGAAAATTGAGGATTCATGCAATGCACTGTAATGTAGTGGCTAAAATGCAATGTGATAGCTAGGAAAATGGAGGTACCTTACAGGGGCAATTGGCAATGACTTACCTCGGCAATGTCCTACCTTATGCTGATGTGAGAATCTTCCGCTTCTTCTTGGTTGAACCACAGGTACTACTTTTCTCCCTGACTATGGTCGCAGCTTTCCCTATTCTCCAACAGGGTGACAGACTAGGTTGATTCAGTATCCAGAATTGAGGCGCATACGCATGCTATCTCAATCTATGGGGCTGCCGTACAGATTTCAAGCCGAGGATATACCCCTGGGTATTTAAACCAGACTTTAGTCTCGGAAATCCCGAACCTTCGCATTCTAGGCATAAGCCATTCGAACTCTAGTTTCCACCGTCTTAGTTGGTCTCCTAGGAACTCACCGCTAACACAGGCAGGTGGCTATACCAGACCACTGGAAGTCGTTCGGGCACGACAAACACCAAAGGAATTGCACCTTTAGAGGATTTAAGGTCTCCTAGACCAGAAAGTGCACAAGACGGTGCGACGAAATGCAAGTAAAATGCAAGTACGATGCGCAAAACAGCGCGAATGATAATGCAGGATTTAAGGTCTCCTTAGACCGGACAATAAAACAGATATGATGCAATGGATGTGATAGATGTGATGCAATAGATAATAGATGCGATGCAACCGAGAGTACAATAGATGCAAAAAGGCGACATACGCTAACCACGCTGGACTCGTGAGTGGAGGAAGAACAAAGAAAATCAACCAGGAACGCGTTCCACGCAATCCTAAGATAAACTTCAAACACGCTGAAATTATGTGAGGAAGGGGAGGCTCCAATCACGCTGAAATCGTGAGAGAAGGTGAGCAAAAACAACCCGCCCAGCTCGTCTACAACGTAACCGGAGAAGGTTTTAACAATGGAGGATAACAATGGTGTAACCAACAGGCATATCTCAACGTATTTCATACGGAGAGAGGGAAGGTTTTAACCGGGGAAACAAAGGTGTAACCAACAAGCGTATCTCAACGTATTTCATACGGAGAGAGGGAAGGTTTAACCGGGGAACAAAGGTGTAACCAACAGCGTATCTCAACGTATTTCATACGGAGAGAGGGAAGGTTTAACCGGGGAACAAAGGTGTAACCAACAAGCGTATCTCAACGTATTTCATACGGAGAGAGGGAAGGTTTTAACCGGGGAACAAAGGTGTAACCAACAAGCGTATCTCAACGTATTTCATACGGAGAGAGGGAAGGTTTTAACCGGGGAACAAAGGTGTAACCAACAAGCGTATCTCAACGTATTTCATACGGAGAGAGGGAAGGTTTTAACCGGGAAACAAAGGTGTAACCAACAAGCGTATCTCAACGTATTTCATACGGAGAGAGGGAAGGTTTTAACCGGGGAAACAAAGGTGTAACCAACGAGCGTATCTCAACGTATTTCATACGGAGAGAGGGAAGGTTTTAACCGGGGAAACAAAGGTGTAACCAACAAGCGTATCTCAACGTATTTCATACGGAGAGAGGGAAGGTTTTAACCGGGGAAACAAAGGTGTAACCAACAAGCGTATCTCAACGTATTTCATACGGAGAGAGGGAAGGTTTTAACCGGGTAGCATATCACATGCGAGAGAGGAAAGGTAAATTTCTCAGCGTATCACACGCAAGAGAAGAAAGGTGAACGAAGACTGGAACTCGTCCAAATGTTCAAAACTGAAGATGTCCTAACGCGCCGCATGCGAGAGGAGAAAAGACGATAATTGCAAGTGAAAAGGTGCATAACAATATAGGTGAAGTGTGCATAACAATGCAAATAATGAGCATAACAATGCTAGACAGATGTGCATAACAATGCAACGAATGAGCATAACAATGCTAGATAGATGTGCATAACAATGCGAGACTTGGCACACAGCTTACGACATAGCACTCCATTCATTTGGCACACAGCTCACAACACAACACTTTGTTCGTTAGGCGCGCAACTCGCAACACAAAATTCTGTTCAATCTGGGCACACAGCTCTTTTGGGCACACAGCGCATTTCAGGCACGCAGCTCATCTTGGGCACACAGCGCATCTTGGGCACACAGCAGATCTCGGGCAGACAGCGCATTCTTCAGGCACACAGCTCATTTGGCACATAGTATATTTTCCGGGCACACAGCTCATTTTTCGAGTGCACAGCTCATTTTGAACATACAGGATGCAATGACGGAACTTGCAGAAGTTGAAACAATCTCAGATGCCCAACATTTTCCCCTCTTTTGCTTTTGCTTTGCAGCCCGAAACTCATAGCTTCAGATAGGTCCTGGTTTTACTGTTCTCATATGACCTGGGTTGAACCCTGCGGTTTTTATGAAAGAACAAATTCTGTTTTGCACAAATGTGGAGAACGGCACGGCACGGCACTCGGAGCACAAAACGATTTTATTTTTGAAATTGAGAGATGAGTTCTCAACCGGGTATTGAGCCTACGACTGACACAGCAAAACGACTCAACACGGAAAAAAAGGTAACAACCTAACACATCGAGTAACACTTGAACGACTCAAAACAAGAATCGAGATAAAAAAGACACGACACTCAGACGTGCACAGGGAGCCTGTTTCACCGGGTAGTGTTTCCCACCCTTTCTCATTTGTTCTCACATCACTCGGCCCTCAAGCTCTGTTTTTCTGAAAAAGCCCTTTTCTCACTTTTTCTCTCATCGCACATCTCTCTATTCTTCAATCTCTCATTTTTCAATCCCTCCCCTGGGTGGTTGATAGATAAACAGCAAGTTGTGGCTCTGTCCCAGCACTCAGCTAGATTCTTCTTTCTTCCGCTCACAGCTAGTGAATTCCTCCCACAGAGGGGTTGCGCTAACATGGTGTGTAGCAAATCTGCAGCTGACATCGATTGATGATGCTTTGCTGGGGAGTTTGGACGTGATCAGATCTGTCCAGATGATGGAGTGGAATATCTTGCCATTCCATTCGTGCTTCGCACTTGGCTTGATACCTCGTTGCTTGGAGGATAGAGAGCTTCAGCCTTTGTCGTTAACTTCAATTGTGCCCTTCTGGCAGTAGTGCCCTTCTTGGCAGTAGTGCCCTTCTGGCATATGTTGACGGGGAAAAGACAGAAACCTGACTCAACTGTGCCCCTAGTTCATCATTTTGACCATTTTTTGTTTTTGCTTTCTACTAAAACAATTTTGACCAAAATGAGAGTTAGATTAACATGCTTGTTCAATTTTTGATTTGAAATCATGCAAGTCAGGCTATGAGCACTGAAAATTTTCCTTTTTTGGGTCCAAGAAATGGTCCAGTTTTGGAAAAGATGAATATTTTCGAGAAAATAGTCAACCTCAGTAAAAATTCTCAAAAACTATTTTTGCAACGGCCACTGCTCAACGAGCATGAACCTACTCTGAGATGCACAACCTCGGATCCAAGGAAAACTGCCCCTGCTTGAAGAGAGCTGCATGGCAACGGAAAGTTGCCCCTTGTTTGAACGGCACTGCGGCGCATTGAATGGCAACGGAAAGTTGCCCCTTGTTTGAATGGCACCGCAGCGCGTTGAATGGCAACGGAAAGTTGCCCCTTGTTTGAATGCACCGCAGCATTGTAGTCAGTCCTCAGAGCGACGAACACAACCAAATCCTCAGATACAGAGAAGACAAAGATGCCAGAACCATCGCATGGACACAATCAATTGAAGTGTTTTACGGCTGGACTTCAGAATGAAGTTGCCTACGTATCCCAAAGATGGGAATCAAGCCTTACGTAGTTCGGGGTTAAGGTACACTCGGGTATTTAACCTCTCCTTTTTATGCTCTAACTTTTGCCAAGGCGCCTGTTGCAGGTTTTCGACCTTGCGAGCTTTGTTTTTCTTTCTTTTCTTTTTTTCTATTCTTTTCATTCCTTTTCTTCTTTTCTTTTCTTTTTCTTTTCTTTTTTGCATTTTTCTTTTTTTTCTTTTTTTTTTTTTTTTTTTTTTTTTTTTTCTTTTTTTTTTTTTTTTCTTGCTCTAACTTTTGCCTGGGTCGCCCTTCCGGGTTTTCGGCCCAGCGAGCCTCTCAAAGGGTAAAAGTGTAACAAGTCCATGCCAAATGGTTTTGAGATTGAAGCCCTCTGTATCCAGGAGAGTGGCTATTGTATTGATTTGCAGAAAGATCCACTTTGGCTCTTCGAGCACATCGGATATTTTTTGCCCCTAGTTCGAGGGGTGCTTCTGTTCTAGCTTTGCAAGCTTCTTTGATCTTCTTGATCTGACTTTCCTGGCCTCTTGTTCGAGGGCTGCTTCAAATCTGGCCACACAGGCCTCACATGTAGTTGACCGTTGAACATTCTGAATGCAAGTTCAAGGTTTGAAGCAAAGGGGTTGAGTCTCGAGGCTGAGAGCGATCCTAAGCTGCACAATCTCAAGAGCGATTCCACACATGTCTTCGCAGGACCGCGCAAAACATTTTTTGAAAGTTTTTAAGAAAGCGACAAATCGCTCGCGCTGAAGACAGTGTAGGACCAATCTGGATCAAAGCTAGGGTCCTTCTCAGTACTCACACTAACAAGCATGATTTCATTCATTAAGGGCTTAGCACGCCTCTCTTTCTCTCAATTTGATCAAATTTTGCAAATCCCGAGGAATTCCTTCCTCTTTGTTTTCACGCAGTGTTCAAAAAGGTTTTGAAAAACTTAGGTCATGCAATGACTTCAAGGCACAAGAGAGCAGGTGGAATGCACTGCCATTTCATTCAAATCCCGGCACAACTAGCACACGGCAGAAGCAAATGCGAGAGCGTGGAAATCACTGCTGTTTCATTCAAAATCTGTTGGCATAACTGGCTCCCTGGCAGAAACAGACTCAAACAAAACAAAAAGACAAACAAAAACAAAATGGTGACGCCCGAGGTAACACCCCCGGAATCACCCGACTCCTATACAACAGGACTGACTCGATACAACAAGACAGACCCAAAACAAAAGAGACTGACTCAAAACAAAAAGACAGACTCAAAACAAAACAAAAACTGACCCAATACCCAAGTCAAAATGCAAAATTAACAGCACTGTGCACATTGCTCAAAACAGTGCGTGCCATTCCCACGTCTGGAGTAATCGAGCGCCCCGCAGGTGGTTCATCCCCCTAATCACATCATTATCCCCCAAGTTCACCGATCCAGTGCCATAGACTTTGCAGAGCTTGGCGGGAGGACAACTCCGTTGTCAAACAGATCCTGTACTTCATGGCGAAGACGGAAGCAGTCGTCGGTAGTATGGCCAGTTTGCTGATGGTACGCGCAGTACTGGGTAGCATCATGTGTAGCCGGAAGAGGGTTCGGGAGAGGCCGAGGCTCAAGGGGTTTGAGATGGCCTTGTCCAACAAGGATTTGGAAAGCTTTGGACAAAGGCATGTGGAGGGCATGGAAGACCCTCTGACCTCGGGTTGGTACTTCTGGGTTTGTGGATTTTTGCTGGGCGCACCGCAAAGGATTGGCAGGTGCTGGCCTGGTTTGCTGATCTCTTCTGAGTGCAGGATTAGAGCTAAAGGATTTTCTGATACAACGACCCTTCTCCCAGTTTTCCCTTTGATTCGACTGCCCCTGACTTGAGTAGGAAAGTGTCATCAGTTTTTGCAACAACTGCGAGGACTTGTTCTTTGTTCAGTCCCTCGGCTTTCAAAGCCTCAACAGCCAAACAAAGATGTTCATGGGGATCCATGCCCCCCCTATCTTGTTCTTTCCACTCGCTCCACTTTGCCAAGGGATTGGCATTCTCAAATGCAGCCCGCTCCAAGACTGGGGAGCCTTTTGTCGTGAAACTCTTAGCATGTGCTGTGGTCGATGATGGAGCCAATGTCCAGAGGCTAGATCTGTCACAGTCCTTTGGAGATCTACGATCATTCTTTTTAGCTCAGAAGTAGTGGGCTCACGGGTTTGAGATGATTGGGGTTCAAGTGCATCCATCGTGCTTAAGCCCATGCTTTCGGGATAAACATCTCGGGCTTGAGTATATGGGTCGGGGGGTATATACTGGGGTTGTAGGTGGGTGGCAGTGTATGGCTGAGGTTGGGATGTGGATGAGATACTTGGTCCTTGGGGTTTTGAAATGGAGCTATTGTCCGGTTGTCAATGAGATTCTGGATCTCATGACGAAGGCGGTAGCAATCATTGGTGCCATGGCCGCGCTGCTGATGATATACACAGTATTTGCTGGGGTTATGTCTGGCAGGGAGTGGGTTTGGCAAAGGTTGAGGATTAAGGGGTTTGAGATGCCCTCTTTCCATCAGGACTTTGAATGCGCTGGTTAGGCTCATATGGAGGGGGGTGAAAAATCTACCCTGAGCTCGGGCTGGGCTGGCTATTTGTAGGCTGGCCTTGGAAAAGGGTCGGCTATGGCGACTGTGTTGACTTTAGCAGGTTTGGAAAGGCCCTGCGAATCTTCAGCTGGCAAAAGTGGGTCAAAGTTCGCTGGGGTCCCGAAGCTGGGTGTGAGGCAGATGCCCCAGATGGGCGTTGCGTTTCAGCACTGGTCTCATCCTGCATTGCAGTTCCCTGATTTAACACTGCTATCATAGCCACAAATTCTTCCGAACCTTGTGCCATCACGGGTCTACTGATGACGTGACTGGTGACTGTCGGATCAGATGAGCCAATGAGCCCTGTATGGCCCTTCTTTGCCTTGCCTCAGCGAAAGAACACCGGTTTCCCTTGAATCGAATTTCTGACCTCACAAAGTCTATCAACACTAGTCCAATGTACCTGGGGGATAGTGGAGCCTTCTGAAGCTATGGTTCCAGGACTACCTAGCAAAAGAGAAAACGGACAGCATCTCAGCCCAATTTCACCAGAACAGATACGAACAAAACCGAATGAGTGTGCTCTCTACTGAATTCTGCCCCAAAATTCCGCCTGTAAGCTGATACCCTCAGGTAAAACTGATTCCACCAAATACTGATGCCCGCAGGCCTAATACCCAAATACTGAATTGGTGCCCGCAGGCCTGATGCCCAAACTTAGACTGATACATGCATTCTTATAGAGACGCTCTCTAAGAACACATAACAGATAAGTGAGAGCCAAAACACCCCTATGTTGGGGTAGGGTTTCCCTGTCCTATTTTGTCAGGAGCTAGGGTTTTACTACGCACGCAGCGGTTTCAAACAACCTATAAACGGGTAAGCAACCTGTCCTAGTTTGGAATGGTCACTATGGATTCGAATATGCACTAGGTCGAATGGTCAAAAAAGGGTGCCCCGGTAAAAACCGGGTTTTGTGTTCCCATACTGGCAGAGCCCGTAACGGTCAGCCTTATGGACATGCCTTGACAAGACAAGCCTCCGGCAAAACCGCTCAGGAATAGCAGATGGCAAACACGGTGTCCTAGGCACACCAATGCAAATGCAATGCAAAGAAACACACAAGTGTAGTCAAAACCAGATATCATGAGTTCAAGTCAAGTTCTCTAAATCCCCAGCAGAGTCGCCAGAAACTGTAGACGTCCCCGAACGCATCCCGGGGAAAGGGGAGTGCAAGTCCCCCCCCCCCGTTCTGGTTCGATATTGGGTCACCACAGTTCGAAGGACTCATATGTCACGGTTCTTAACCTTGAACCAAAGAGTCCAAATCCGGCAAATCATTTTGAAAACAGATTTTTGAAAGAAGTGCCAAACATGGACTGCTTTGCCAGATACAGAGTCGCCACCTAAATGTTTTTTTTAATGGGAAATTTAGGAAACCCTGACTCGGTGCCAAAGGCCACGTGTCCGTCATCACCAAAGTTGCCTCGGCTCGGGAACTTGGGTACGATTGGGGAAGGTCACTTCGTGAGCACCCCCGCTCGCCCGGTCAAAGACCGGCCTCTACTAACCATGATATCTGTTTTTGAAAACATTGTGGGTAGGTTTGGTTTGTGTTTCTGAAAAAAATTTCAGAAATTTTCTCTACAAACAAATTTCAGAAATTTTCTCTACCAAACAAATTTTCCCAAAAAAATTTCCCAAAACACACAAACCAAACAAGTTTTCCAAACAAATCTCTCTCACACACACATCAAATCAATCACTTTTTCCAAAACTCTCTCTCAAAACAATTTTCCAAAACAAATTTCCCAAAAAACCAAACCAAACATGTTTTCGTACTTTTTATCTCTAAAACACATCTCTCAAACACAAACCAAACATACCCTGTATGTTTTTATTCCGGTTATTAGCCTAGGTTACTGTGTGATGCTCGCAGCAAACAAGTATAGACTGGGTCGCCTGAACTGGAACAAAACATTTCATGTTTGTTTGTTTGAAAATGGTTTGATGGTGCTACCCGCAGGTAGGCTAAGACGTGAATTTGCCACCCTCAGGTGGGCTTAGAAAACGTGATTTTGCCACTATCTAGTGGGCTTAAAACAAACAGTCAATGATTTGTTCCACTTCAAATAACTCAACCTCCACCCACAGGCATTCAAGGCAGTTATATCATATAAGCATATAGCCTCATGGTAAGCATACTATTCATGGCAACACTCACACGCATGCAAGGATGCTAAAGCATAAAACTCACCGAGTACTCCAAGTCAAAACAGAAAACCGATTAGAAATCATGCATGATCCTAATTATACAGAAATGCCTAATGCAACGCATGCAAAGATGCAAACTATAGCAGGCTCGGCTATTCTAAACATGGCATATGGAATGCTACAGCTAACACGTATTCAATTTGGAATTGAAATACAAATGCAGTTTGTATGATGCGCCGAGCCCGGTGCGTGCAAAACAGATGAATGATGCAAACATGCTATCATACTGTATGCTAATCGAAATATGCCCTAATCTAACCATCATAAGCGGGTAAATAAAAGGGAAGAAAGACGTGGGGTTGGAAGACATACATCACACTCACCCACACTTATTACAATTATGCCCTCGCGCAGAGGGTCCGAATAAATAATACAGTCCCCAATGAAAGAATAGTATACAAAGTCCGAATAATACAGAAATTCCTAATTAATCAACAAATTAAACTAAGAAAGCTGTAAACTGGCATGCAAGCCAGGGGCTGCCTCGACTCTGATGAATGATGTATGCTGGGCTGCCTTGCATGGAAATCCACTAGGATGCCCCGATTAGCCTCCGTTTGCAATGTTTCTCGAAATGCGTGCCCGACTACGAAAAGTTGCTTATTCTTCATTTTGCTGCAACAGAGAGCAGGAAAGGGGCATAGCAATGTATTTCACAAATATATGCATGTCTCGATCCTCGTGCCACCAATCACGCATATCGATGCATGATGGCCGAGGAGCCGATTTGCACAACTCAATATAGGATGAATGCAAGTGAATGCTACAACAAAACCTAACTCCATCATGGATGATCCGGAGTGTCGGTGACTTGGGAATTGAGACCCGTTCCGTTACTCGGAGTACGAAACGTGCCTCGTTTCCCGTGCTCGGGCTAACTCCTATCCCGAACACGATGCAATATGCATGATATGCATGAAATGTAGCTAATATGCAACCCTAACATACACAATGTCATGGAATGGCATACACGCTATACGAGGTAATACACAACCAAGCATACGCAATGCTATGGATGAAATGGCATACGCAATGCAATAATGGGCTTACACTAACATGAGAGAGCCTCAGCCACACTCACATAAGAGGCCGATAGATGAAAATGAGATGCCTCGAAATGCGTATACACGGGCACGCAAACCGAACAATGGCATACGCAATGCGATGAGAGTAAAATGACATACAGAATGCAAAAATGGACTTACACTAACATAAGAGAGCCTCAGCTACACTCACATAAGAGGCCGATAGATGAAAATGAAGCGCCTCGAAATGCGTGCACGCAGGCACGCAAACCTAGGCGATGGCCTAAGGCATGAAAATGGCATGGAGATGATATGCAACATGCAAATGAATTTTGGCACTGAAATGTGGGGGAAAACAGCCCCGAAATGAGGCGAAAGTACACCCGATGCATGAAATGGCCCCGAAACTGAATTTAGGCACCCAAAATGGCCTATAGCTATACCAAACATGCACAATATAGACATGGAATGAAAATACAGTAGCAAGAAAGCCCCAAGACAAGCATTTTTCAGTCATAAAAAGGGTAAAAAGCAAACACACATAGATTAAGCAAGAATGCAAAAAATGGCCCGCAAGAGGGGTATTGAAGCAAGTGATACATGAGATGCCCAAATGGAAAAGTACCCTTCTACAACACTGATGAGGACTAAAAATATGAACATTTACAGTATATGAAATCCCCCAAATCAGTATGAAAACATGCTAAAAAATGTCATGCAAGAACTAGGATACATAAGGCTATAACATGAGTACCCCAAACATTCATCAAACCAGAAAAGACCCTGAATTAATATGTCAAGAGATCAAAATATGACTCTTTCCAGTTCTGATGATGGCCGAAAACAGAAGCTAGATAAGCTTAAAAAAGCATGCAAAAATGGGGGTCAAAGAGGGGTATAATGACAAGTATAACATGGAGACCCCAACAAGGTTGATCCTTCTACAATGTTTTAGAGGAACACAAAATAAGCTTACTCACAGTTTATTAAATTCTCCAAAACAATTTACATATAGGCCAAACAAATCACGCAAATTTACGATAAATATGAGAGATTATGAAGCAAGTGCAAGATAGGGGGCCCAAACAGGGTTGAGCCCTTCTTCAATGTTGAAGAGGGGCTCAAAATAGGCCCAATTACAGTTTACATTATGCTCGAAAACAGATCACTCATAGGCTAGAAATTTCATGCAAAAATGTGACATACAAGATGATATTGAAGCAAGTACAAGATGGTGATCTCAAATAGGGTTGAACCCTTCAAAAACATGAATATAGCTCAAAAGAGTGACCCTTTCGGTTTGGGTCGGAGCCTAAAACAGTGAGCAAATAGGCTTAAGAAATGAGGCAAGAAAATGCTACAAAAGAGGGAGATGACAACTTACCCTTGTAGACAAGTCTTGACAGCCTTTTTGGACCAAGTTTGGATGCTCTTTGCCTCTGAAAAACCAGCTCCAAGTATTGGAATGGAGTGTGGGGGTCTTGTGCTAGGGGTTGATGTAGAAATGGTACAAGAAAAATGACTTTGGAGCTTGGAAATTGAGAGAAATGGGAGGTGGAAGGTATAGCTCCCTCTCAAATGTGTCTAACAAATGTCCAACCTCTTGCCAAGAAGCCAAGCCTCTCCTTTATAGAGGAGAGGCATGAAAAATATCTAAGGGACCTCTCTAATCCTCCATACACGTGTATGGAGGATGCTCCAATTGACAACCAGCTGGCACAGCTGGAATACACTGAGGGAGAGGAAAATGGCTGGCTAGTTTAAAATGGAAAAAAAGTTATTTTTTGGTAAGTGGCCGGCCGGCTGGAAAAGGTGGCCGGCCGGCTAGGGAAAAAGGTCCAAGCCATAAAACTGGCCGGCCATGTAGCCCTTGAAGTTAGCTTTCCAATGCCGCAAACTTTGCATTAAAATTCCTCCTGTAGAAAAAGTTATGCCAGTTTTCGTAAAGCCGTGCAGATTCGGTCTAACCAGACTTCAACCAACCATATCTCCTCCCCCTGGATTTGGACTTAGGAGATTCTGAGTGCAAAATGAAGCCCCGGAAGTAAGCTTTCCAATGGTGGTGGCCTCATATTTTAATTCCTTTTGTGCAAAGAGTTACGCCCGTTTCGGTGAAGCCGCGCAGACTTTTCTCCTTCCCGGATTCATGCTGAACCACTTTTGACCAAACAAAAAGTTGGTTGTCAAAAAAATTTCTGGCCTCCCACCCTCCTACAAGCTTCCTAACCATGAAAATAAGGCCTCCACCAAAAAATGAGCCCAAACCGATGCAAAATGAAGGCTCGGGGGCCAAAACACGCAGTTCGGGTCCGAAAATAGGCTGTTGGGCACCGGAGTGGTGTTCGACCACGAAGTCGGTCCCTCGGACCCCAGTGCCCTCAAAAGGGAGCAAATAAGATGCATGCTAAAAATCAGATCAATCAGAGATGGTTAGGCGGTCCCGAACCGAGGCACACGGCCTGACGGCTCCGAAAACCGGGAACCAGGCTCCGAAATGAGCAAAATGGCCTACGGCCACGAAATGTAGCCCACGGCCACTGAGGGATGGTCTACGGGACCTCTACCTCCCTTCAGGAAAAGAAACAGAGAAAATCGAGCCTGGTTCGTAAACCGAGACAAAGTACAGAAAAAGCCCGGAAGTCCAGAGGCAAGGCTCATGGCCGCGACTCTAAAACTTCTGAACGAGCGTGATATGCAACATCACCAAGCGCTCAATCGGTGACGTCTGAGCCTTAAGGTCGGTCAAAAATGGGGTGTCTACAGGGCTAGGTATGAGAAATCTAAGTCAGGTTAATGAATGCCTACTAGTTAAATGGTGGTGGAGGTATGGCAAGGAGGAGGCAGCGTTGTGAAACAAGTGATATGTAGTAAGTATGGAGGTCTAGGTGGTGGATGGTGCCCATTTTTTTCTAGTCCAATGTGGCTGTCGCATACGTGGAAAGACATAATATCAGTGGCTGTAGTTAACACTGCTCTGCGTGATTTCTTTTTTCAAAATTTCAGGTTAGTTGTTGGAAATGGTAGACGGATGCATTTTTGGACTGATAGGTGGTGCCACAACCAAAACCTGAGCGTGTCTTTTCCCAGATTATTCACACTATCAGTTGATAAAGACGGAAAGTTGTTTGATTTTTTTCACCGAAGAGTGGCAGATTCAGACTGGAATTTGGTTTTCAGAAGACCCCTTCTAGCATGGGAAGAGGAGGAAGTGCAAAAACTTAATGATCTTCTGCAGAGTGCGCCTAGGCTTAGTGAAGGGGTGGTAGATTCTTGTGCTTGGTTAGCCCACTCGTCTGAAGAGTTCAATGTGGCATCAATTTGGAAGTGGATGGAAGCAAGTCAAGGGGTAGACTGTACAGTCACTAGGTGCATTTGGAACAATTTAGCCCCTCCAAAAGTTCAATTCTTGAGTTGGCTAGCGTGGAGATGAAGGATTAAATGTTCTGAATTTTTGCAAAGAATTGGAGTGTTGAGCCCAAATGCCTCTGCTCTCTGTGTGTTCTGCAGATCTGGGGTGGAATCTGTAAATCATGTTTTTCTGCACTATCCTATCATTTGGAAATTGTGGGCCAAGTTAGTGAACTGGTGGAATTATAAGTGGGTTATCCCTGGATCAGTGGAGGGATTACTTCTGTCGTGGTCAGGTATAAAAATGAAGAAGTTGCAAGCAGTTTGGAAGATAATACCACTAACAGTTATGTGGTCTGTGTGGAAAAGCAGAAATAATTGTGTATTTAATAAGGTACAACCGGATTGGAATGCATTGGTAGATCTGATAAAGGCTAGAGTCGCGTTGTGGATTTCTTCATCTTTGAAGGGGTTTAACTATTCGGTGCAAGATATTATCTATAACCTGAATCAAGTATGTCTCTGTGTGTAATTCAGTGCTGAACTGCTAGTCTATGGGGATGAAATGATGATCTGGTTTTTGTGGCTGGTCAGCTGGTCTGTGTTGGCTTCTACTGGTTTGTCCTGAACATGGGTCTGCTCTGAAGTCTGCTTTGAGCTGGTGATCAAATGGTTCAGTTGGCATGGCTGGGACTTTGGTCTGGATTGTACTTTCAAGGCTCAATGCTGTTTGATTCAGTTGACAGCGTTGTTTTGACTCAGTTGTCAGTCAGAGGAGTGTCCATCTGCATCTTTGGTATGCACTCAGAATTTGCAGAGGTGGCTGGTTCAGAGGAGGTTGATTCAGAATTTGCATTGCAGAGAGGGCTGGTTAGGAGGTTGTTCTTGGTCTGTGCAGAAGAGGGAGTTTTCAGCTCTGGTCTATTTGAATTTTTAGGCATGCAATATACTCAGCAGTCTTATTAAATAAGTGACTCCAATTGGGATAATGGTTATCGTATTACGTCATCAGCTGCTACTTGTGATCAAGCTGCTCTTATCTTGATCTGCTGCTGTGTTTGGTTTCAAATTTTGGTGTGTGGTTTGGATGAAGGGCTGCAGCTGTTCAAGGCAAGGTGTTTGGTATGTTTGTTTGGGCTGTTGTAATTCATGGCAATGTAGCTCAAGGCAAATCTGCTTCATCTGTTCTGTTTTGGTGCTTCAAATGGGTTGGTGTAGGGCCTAATCTGATTGGTGCCTTATTGAGTGCTGTGTTGTCTGTTATGGTTTTGGTGCTTTAGTGCCTAAGCTATCTGGTTTTTCTGGTTTTTTTCTCTGTTTTGTTTGGTCGTTGGTTTCTCACCAACTAGGAGGTTGGAGCTTGTTTTAGCTCCAAGCTCTTCTTTATTAATGTAATTTTCCTTTTCCATCAATAAAGTCTTCTTTTTGCCGATCAAAAAAAAAAAAGACATTGCAACATAACTTTGAACATATATGACATTATAACCGAAGTGGGTGAGTGCCCAGATTTTCTCACGTTAAAAACCACATCAAAAGAATCAAAGAAAGGAAGAAAGATAAGGGACCTTATATGTATGGGGTATGTATGCTTAATTTTTACAATTGCACTTTAATCAATCAACAATTGCAATACAAAAGGGACCTATATGCAATTCTTTTTGCATGTGAAATATGTAATTAAGATGGTGTAGCTTTTTCAAAGATCACCATTGAGTTGTGATTTTGAAAAGAAAAAAAAAATAAAAAAAATTCTATGTCTAATGATATTCATTCTTCAGAACCTTTCCTTTGGAGGGAGCCCTCAAATCTTGTTAATTTACAAATACGAACATCAGGAGTGAAGTCGCCTAGGGTCTTTCACCTTGATCTTCCAATGCCCATCAGGAAAATTAGCACCCTTAGCTCTCTTTCTCCACTTTCTTATCCTTGCATCCATTCCTTCACTAAGTGCACAATACGATTGTAGCCTCTTCGGCATGGCTTTGTAAACCTGCCACCACCTCTGGTGAGCTGCATCGCTAGCATAACGATGGCGGTCCAACATATCCCAATTACAATCATAGTCCATATAGCACATCCATGGCTTCAAACCCAGGTAATGTATGGTATATATATTCTCAGGGATCATTTGATCATGTACCTTATTGTGATCCCCTACAGATATCTTCAGATGATTCACCTTTGAAGGCCACCGGTGCCACCATGTAAACATTTCATTGAGAAAACCTTGGTCACCCCCATTATATGAAGTCACTCTGTACCTTTTCTCCATTAGGGTTTCAAATGTGCACTTGGAGGGCTCAACCAACATCACCCCTGAGTTGAATAAAAACTTATCATTGCCAATAGCTGAAAGCTGTGGATACACAAAGAAACCATCCATGTTCTTGAGAACTATGAGGTCAGCGTCTATGAAAATGACTTTGTCATAGTTTGTTAGCTCCCAAACCCTAAGTTTGCTGTAGTTCCATTCGTTATAGGCATCTTTTCTTGCATATGGGCTTCGAATGCGGTCAATGTGCTTGACCTTCCATCCAGCTGCCCTAAGCCCTTGACGTGATTTTCGAGAGATGGAGTCATCTGCAAGAAGGACTAAGTCTTTGGTGGAGTTGGTTTGGATTATGCTTTGAGCCAAAGCTATTGCACCACAACATAGGTTTCTGAGGAATGGAGGATAGTCACATATGCCTCTCTTGGCCTTTGAGGAGTGATGTCTTGTACTGAGTGGGATGCATAGCGCCTCCATACCTCCCTACCTGCAAATTTCATCCAATTTGAATCGAAATTAATTATTCAAAAAAGATGGAGCAATAATAAGTACAATTAAGAAAGACAATTTAGTACATGCAAAACTTCTCTTGAATGTTTTAAAATTTAAAAGTAAAGATTTTGAAATGGATCTTTTATATAACCACTAATCATTAAATGAAAATCTTCATTTCATCCATAAAATAGTGAGGATGTAAATCAGACCAAGATGGAAGTTTAAATTTTTATGTTGCCAATAAGAATTAAACCATTTTGCACATAATTATGACATAGAGCTACAAACGAGTTGAGCTAAGCTTTACAGGACTCGAGTTTGTTTATTTACTTAATGAATTGAGCCCTTATTGAGCTAAGCTCGTGAATAATTCAGTTTATTTGCAATCTTAATCATGAGTGTTGCCTTCAACTTTCTAAAAATGAAAATAAAAAAGCTTCAAAATCCATAAAATAGTGAGGATGTAAATTAGACCAAGATGGAAGTTTAAATTTTTATGTTGCCAATAAGAATTAAACCATTTTGCACATAATTATAATGTAGAGTTACAAACGAGTTGAGCTAAACTTTACAGGACTCGAGTTTGTTTATTTACTTAATGAACTGAACCCTTATTGAGCTAAGCTCGTGAATAGCTCAGTTTATTTGCAATCTTAATCATGAGTGTTGCCTTCAACTTTTTAAAATGAAAATAAAAAAAGCTTCAAAAAAAAATAAATAAAAAATAAAAATAATAACAAAATAATAATAATAATAATAATAATAATAATAATAATAAGTAAAAGCAATAAAGGAATACATGCATGTATCTTGGTGTGAGGGGTTTAACTGCCAAAGGAGGTGTGTTTAAGCAATAATCAAAATTATACCATGGTTTTATGCAAAGTCTATTTGCATTATAAGTTCAATTATTGTTTGGATTTTGGAGCTTAAGGACTGTTGTTGCAGTCTATATCAATGGCGAAAAAAACTCAACTTTTTTCTTTCTCCATTTTTCTGTGCAACAATTGAGTTGGCTTTGCGGGTCCACTCTTCATGTCAATAAACTATCCTATATTACAAAGTTATTAATATCTTATTATTACTGTTTAAATAAGTAATATTGTATAAAATTTTATTTCTGACCAAAAAAAATAATAATAATAATAATAAAAAATTAAAACCTAGTACATATGTCAAGTTCTCGCCTGATCTGTCACTTGCTTGGCATTGTGGTTTAATAATAGCCCTGCTTTTATTTGAATACCATGAAGTCATCAACATTTCAGTTTTAAATTCGATCTTGTTTTTGGGCCTAGCAAAGCCGTTCTCTTTCTAATTATTTTCTCATTTGTGAACATAAGGTTCTTATAAATCCACACTAATAATTGTATGCTAATCCACTTGCTTCTCTCTAAGACTTACAAAAATGAGGTGAGATTAACCTCACAACCTCTGCAATAAATACCATTTAACCAATGATAATGTACAAGATAAGGATTTAATAGTGATCATGCCATACATCAATCACAGAAAGCTTAACATTTGTTTTTTCTCCAAATGACAAATTCATTCACTGATTAATAAATACAAATAAAAAAAAAATGTAAATCCTTCAATTCTATCTATCTATCTATACTATATATATAAGCAAATGTAGTGGAGTATGAAAATTCTCTAAACTGTTAATACTAAATTCTTATGGATTATCTCTCCTACGTGTCACCTCTCAAGTCTCCCCTTCCACTTTTTCTAATTTTTTAATCATTGTCAATTATCTAAATCTCAAAAGCTAAAAGGATTATATATATTTAAATAAAATGATAAATATTTGGATATGAACAACAAAGAGGTAGAGAAAAAAAAAGAAAATAAAAAGATAACTATTCAAATTTCAATCACAAAATAATATAAAGAGTCAAATAAAAGATTAAAAAATAACTAAATAAAAAATATTATGAGTCGATTAATTTCAAAAATAAAAAGTTAACTATTTACATATGAACAACTAAAAAATATTTAAGTAAAAAAAGATTACGAGTCAAATAAATTTTAAAATAAGAAGATAATTATTTATATATGAACAAAAAAAATAGAGATAAAAATATATAATTTTATAACCAATGTTTCAAGTGACAAATTTATGGAAAAAAATGAATGTATGACCTTAGGTATGAGATAGTTATCCTATTCAAAATATTTGTTAGTTATAACTCGCTATTATATTTTAAATTTATAAGAATTTTTTATTTTATAATACAAAAATGACTATAATAAATTATTTAAATTATGTATTTTCGTGCACGGGTTGTCGCTAGTGTATAAGAATAAAATGTTTGTCATGATTCATGTTATCATTGATTAAAAAACCTATGATAAGTCACCCAAAGCAACATATTTTCCCTCATTTTTTATAGAGATTCAATTATAATATATGCTAATCATTTTAGCAAAAGATACGTGCTACCTACCAACTCCTATACCGTCCAGTGAATCAAAATTTAATAAAATAGGTGAAACTCATATGAAGTATTTTAAAAATAAATTAAAGATTGTATATTGTTTTGGTTAACATTATTGTAAACTAGTTTAAATGGTAATGGATATTGATATCCAAACTTAAAACAATATTTATATACACACAGAACAATATACGTGTATCATTTTAAAATCAAAAATCCATTATGTACAAAGTGACCATTAAAATGTCATTCTCATGAATAATATTAATGTCATTCTCATGAATAATATTTTTCAATACTGATTAGAATGTAGAAAAGTTTCTGGCCACTAACAAACCCACCAACCATTATACTAAATCCTTCCTAATTTTGCTAGCAACTACTTATCAACCACTATTTTGGACCATTTTTTTTCCAACAGTCTTAAGGGTAAAATTATGCTATGATATGATGATCAAATACGGAAGGGTTTAACTTTTCTTAAATTTAAATATGAATTTGAGAGAATTTGAAAGGATTGTGGGGCTTACTACGGGTTCTATTTCGATAATCCGAACCATTCGTTTGATATGTCCTCTCTCATGTATATCATTCATGAAAAAAAATTAAGTCAAACCGATAATTGTAACCTTTTTTATTTTATCGCATTCATTTAAAAAAAACGGATAACAAATATGTTTTTTTATAATTATCATATTGATTTAATTTTTGGGAGAGTTACTGATAAATCCCATAATTTGAAATGTTGGTTCAATTAGTCCTGAAATTATTTTGTTACTCCGTGTGGTCCTGTGGTAATATACTTTCCTGAAATGCCCTCATTTGGTGGGTTGTGACAGGGTGTGACAGTGGGAAAAATGCCCTATAGTACTTTCTGCTGTGTGACAGACAGTGTGACAGTGGGAAAAATGCCCTATAGTACTTTATGCTGTGTGACTGTGTGACAGTGGGTGTGACAGTGGGGAAAATGCCCTATAGTACTTTCTGCTGTGTGACTGTGTGGCAGTGGGGAAAATGCCCTATAGTACTTTCTGCTGTGTGACTGTGTGACAGTGGGAAAAATGCCCTATAGTACTTTTTGACATGTGATAGTGAGGTGTGACGCAGTAAATGAAGGGGTAGAAGCGACCATAATATCACAATATAAATCAAAATAGGACCTATTAGTGATAATGTTATCACCTATGGGATCTATCAGTATATGCATTAATTGGTAGGACTAAATGGGGTTGCTAATGCTGATATGGGACTTTTGGATAATTTTCCCTTAATTTTTTTCTTAAATGATATACACTTTGAACTTTACAAAAAATAATTTAAATTATAAAAACAAAATTTGTGACAATCCTACTAACTCCTCAAATTTTTTCAAGTTCATATCAGAAGTTGAAACACGTCAAACCAATAAACAAAACATAAAGGATAAAAAAGATGTTGACAAATCATGATGGTTTGCAGTAATATTTATTTGGGAAATGATAGGTGGCAGAAAATTGTTAAGGAAAATGGTAAGGAAAACTGTCTGCACCGTTAGATCAGATATGATCTCATGATCTAACGGTGCAGATGAGTTTTCATGATGATTTTCATGAAAGTTTTCATGACACGTAGCATGACCCTATTTATTTTATTGAAATTCCTGTTGATAATAATTTACAGACTGAGAGATCATGAATATTACAGTTACAACCCCCCAGTGAAGAAACAAAAATTCTAATAAATGCTCCATTTGACTAAGGTTTGCTATTAATTGCCAAACCTTTATCTCTTTTTTTTTTAAATTTTTTTTTATCCCTAATTAACATAATCACACAGAAACTATAAGTAAAAAAAAGGTTTCTATATGTCATGGGATGAATTTCCACATTTTTTCGTCATCATGTATATATACAAGAATTAACTGTTGAAAATTGTTGTAATATGTTGAAAATATTATACGAGTTTTCAATTTGTATTCTTTTATTTTTAGTAATTTTTTTAATATTTTATTTTATTTTTTAGATTTACCTAATCTAAATATACTTAAAAATTTAAATTTTTGTGAATAAATATAAAAATAAATGCAAAAAATAAAATGAAAATGTACTAAATTTTTAATTTTTTGGTATTTAGTAAAAATTTTTTTAAAAAATTCACAAATTTTGTACTGACTTTTTAAATATATCCAAATTAAGTTGATTGAAAAAAAAAATGATTAAAATATTAAAAGCGTTCAATAAAAAATTAAAAAAGTAAAAACTCAGCAAATAGTTTTTGAAAATTTAAAACCAAACAGAAATGGATTTCTCAATGCCAACAGAACATGGTGAGTAGTAAAAGTAACTAAAACTCAAATAAACACGTGTTTGAAATACAGACGTGTGCAGACCCAAAATATTTTAAAGAAAAAAGAAAAAAATCATTTTTGTGGAAAGTAGAAAAAATAATATCAACTTAAATGAAAAACTTTGCTTAAAGCAAAACTTCTTAAACTTCACCGCTAAACTGATTTTTTTTTTTTTGGTTTCCCATTAAAATGATATTTTCCCAAAAAAAACACCAATTTTTTTAGGCATATGAAGAGTTTCAGGCATTAAATCATACATGTAGCTTCACATATACACAAACATCAAGACATTTGAACCACCTAACCAATATGACTCTTCAAATTTCATGACTCATTCATGAACACAACTTTTCAATATATTAATTCAATATTAAAAAATTTGAATTAACTTCCAACGTTGACATATTCAAAAAATAATTATAAGCCCAATTATTTTTCAAATAATACTATATGCACTAATTAGTGTACACACTAATGTACCAATAGATGGTTTTTGAGTATTTGTAATTTGTATGATAAATAGGGTAATTAATGATATCATAACATTAATTAATACACTAGTATGTACACTAATTGGTGCATGTAGTACCACCGTTATTTTTCAGATATATGAAAGATCCTATCTCATCCATATTATTTGTTCTATCAATCCTCACCTTAAAAAACAAAGAAACAAAAAAAAAAAATTTAAATGACTGACCTGGCTCAGCATAAGGAGGAGCAAGCTGACATGAACCAAGAGGCATAATCACCTTCTGTTTTAATCTTCTCAAATCAGGCTTATACACCCATCTCCCCTTCATTCCATAACATCATCACATCTAAAAATCTCCCACATGGCCCACATGAACCTATAAACACAGCATACACCGTCCGATCCTGATTATTTTCCCACCCACTCCTCACCAAAATTAGCAACCATTAGATTAACTTGTAATCTAAACACATTCCTAACAACCACCATCATTACCACCATCGCCACCACATGGAACCCTAGCTACAACCACGTCCATCTCACCGTACTCCTCGAACCGCGGCATTGGGATTTCTGGGCACGTTGGTGGAGACCACTTTTCGTCTTCATCGATCCATTCAGGAAAGAAGTCTTCCCACCGGAGATCATCATCCACACGATCAAATCCAACGGTGATCATCTCTGCTAATCCATGCAGAAACTGTTCATCATTTTGACCTAATCTTTGATGATCATCGATGTTAACCAGACCAACCTTGATTTTTCTTCTCTTGCTTCTTGAGCAACCACAGTGTACCATCTAGGGGTTTTATTCGCCGGACGGAGGGTGACCTCGGGGTACTCATCGTGGCGGAGGAGGAAGCCAATGTCGTCCTGGTGAGGCAGCTTTGGTTGGAAATTTAGTGTTAGGAGAAGAAAGAGAGTTAGAGAGAGAAAGAGGAAAGAGAGAGCTAATGGTTTTAGCTTAGAACTGGTTTGTTGTTTGACAGCCATTTCAACTTCTTAAGGTCTCTTGTGTGATGGGTTTGAAGGATATTTATAATATAGATAGATAAAATAATTTGAATTAGGTAAGTTATTTATAATAAAGATGGATAAATAATTTGATTTTGGTAAGTTATTAATATATGATGATGACACCAGAGAGAGGCGTGCATGGTTGCACGTTGACATTGTTGAATTTCTCTCTCTCTCTCTCTCCCCTCTTTCTTGTGCGTAATTAAAAAGACTATCTGAAATTTAAAAACATTAAAAATGAGTTTGAAGGGATAGATTTTGACTTTGTATATGCTTTGCTATTCAAAACAAGAACACGTCTTTCATTTTTTCAAGGTTTTGGGCTTCCAAATTGGAGAATGTTGTTCCAACTTGTGAAAACTTATTATCGGATAATTTAAATTGTTTGTTTTATAAAATATTTTATATATAATAATAAAAATTATAATTATTCAATATATCAGCTTAACTCTTTTAGCGGCCTAAGGCAAAATTTTAAAATGAGACATTTTGTTATTTAAATGTCAATTATAATTTTTCATATTTTATTTTCATTTAAAATTAATTTTTCTTGCTCTTTGTAATGAAAAATTACTAATTAAACTTTTGTAATCATTTTTTTAATGTGTCTTATTCAATTTATAAATTAGCTAATCCACTTAATTATTTAAGTGTGGTCTTATTAATTTTAGAATAAAGGTTGAGACCCCCTTTGGGGGTCACCCCTTCACCCCTTTAGTTTTGATTGGTCAACTTTTCTTTTTTTTTTCTTCTCACCCCAATCCCCAACCTCCATGTGTGAGGGGGTTGTGGGGTGGGTGTTTTAAGGGGGTCTAAATCAATACCCTTAATTTTAAATTTTGAAAAAATTTTTCAAAAGCAACTAATGCAGGTGTTGTTAATAATATTTTGTAATCAATGCATGTATTAGAAAGAAGAATATAATATTTTCATATAATTTAATAAGTCAATTGATGTTTTTTCTTTTCCTTAATTCGGAAAATAAACCTAAACCATCAATGTCTTTAAAATTCTTACATTTCAGTAAATTTTCAAGAAATTATTATTGTTTGGAATTATTGAAATCTACTCTCAAAATGGTTTAGTATAAAAGGAGTTTTTTTGATGTTTTGATTTCCACAATCTTTGCACCAGTTATAGAAAAGTTTGAAGAAGCAATCATTTTTTTTTTCTTTCCTTCTTCTGTTAGTGATGAGAACAAATTTTTTTTTTTTTTTTTTAATCGGCAAAGAAGATCTTTAGTGATGAGAACAATTAATGTTCTGAAGAAAATAGTAATAAAATTAGAGAGGCCTTTTAATTACTTTAATTTTATTTATTTTTTAGATTGGAAAGAAAATCTTAATTGCAAAATCGATAAAAGATCGGATTAATTTAATATAGCGGTATCACAAAATCTCAAAAAGAGATAAATAAGTTTCATAGAAGGAAGGATCGAAGCCTCCATAGAAGAGGAGAAAAAGCTCTCACAAGGGAGGGAAACAAACTTTCACACAGGAAGGATTATTACATCACCAAACTAAAAAACCAAACGAAAAAACCAAATCTAAGTCGCCACTAAATTCATCCAAAACTCCATTGCTTTATAGCCTTCAATTTGAAATCTGAAGATCCCATCTCCGCTAGTCAAGATAAAACATTGAGGTTGAGATAGTTGTCTAGCGTAAAACAAACGCCTTATCCAGCATCAGCCTTCGGACTATGAGAAGATTTGAAACCAGATCTTAAAGTTTTGAGCTCGATGGTGGAAAAGATAAGGTGGTGATGGCTGAACTGGTGAAATAAACATCAGATCCAGGTTAAGAAAATGATTGAAGGGAAGGAGAGAAAAGAGAGAGAGATCGGAGAGGTGGAGGAACCACTGTTGTCTCCCTCTCTCCTTGCAGAAAAATATAGAGAGAAAAGTAAGTTTTTGTAGACTGCATTGAACACAAAACAAAGATATAAATACATTTGGACATTATATAAATTTGGGGCCTTCATCTGTTGAGGGCCTCAGGCAATGGCCTCAATAACCTTGCCCTTTGGCCGACCCTTGTTATCAAAAAAACTAGATGACCTATATTGAAAAGCACATTTGTTATTCATTTTTTTGAAAGGAATAAGTTAAATATGTTGCGATTATCATATTGATCGAATTTTCGGTATAGATGACATACAGGAAAGACCTTTGCAAAGTAGATTATCAAAACGGGATTCATATAAACCCCACAGGCTCGGATACCGGATTGGAGTAGTCATTCTCTTTTTTAAATACCATAAATGATTGAAATGCTTTCTGCAAATTACATTTATTTTTTTTACTTATCAATAATTTGAGATATGTATAACAAATTATAAATTATTTTTAATTAACTGCATTTATACTGGCTCCTGGTTTAAAATCAATACCATTTATATCAATCAATTTGTAAAATTAAGTGGTAGGAAATTAGGAATTATACATAATTAGACAATATTTACAAAGACATTATAATTATATTTAATTTTTAAGTACTTAACTTCGTTATCGATACAACAATATCACACATATAAGCAATCCACATTAGTCCATGCAAAAACGAATTGATTGTATCAGTCTTCCTAATTATTATTATTATATATTATAAATTAAATTTTCATAAATGCTATATATTTAGGGGAAAATTACTCCAAAACAGTTTATACAATTTGTATATATTGTGTATAAATTTAAATTTTATATGATATAAATTACATTTAAATGATTTGACTCACACATTTATAATTTTATATTTTTTTAAGTATACCGTTACTCACAACTTATAGGCAAGGGGGTCCTCTTCATTTCAATAGGATTCAATTTTTATTTATACACCAAACTCTCTTAGTGCCACACCATTTACTCATTTTTGTTGATCGGCAAAAAGAAACTTTATTGATAAAATAGACAAGTACATGGTACCAAGCAAATTACATCAATAAAGAAAATGGAACTGCGACAATATCACAATGAGCTAAATGATTCCAACTAGGTTGGCACCAAAAAACTCATCCTATCATTTGCTAACATCTCCAAAGTTGGTGAGAGACCAACGAGGAGACATACCAACACAACACAAAACAAACAGCAATCAGACCATTAGCAGACCGACCAACTCACAGCCAATCATCTAAGATAGACCAACCAACACAACAACCCAACTCAGCCATTCAACCATCCGACCAATAGCAGCAACTAAGACAGACTACACATTACAGCATGAACACAAATTAGCAACATTCAGCAATCAACCAATTATCTAAGAGAGACTAAACACCATTAAGCCTTAAGACTAATAAGGCACAAAAATCCTCCAGCAGACAGGGCCATAAGCTTTGAGACTAAACTAAACAGATCAACAAAACGTAACTTTGTAGCAGCCTTGAGACTAAACCAAACAGATCAGCAGACCAACAAAACATAACTCTTCAGCCACAAAATAAATCAGCCCTTTAATTAATAGAGCAAAACAGAACAACAGACCATTAAAACAGAATATGCAAACTCATTATTAGCCTCTAATGTGTCTCCAATTGAAAACTACATCAGTGATTGAAAAGGGGAAGTCCTTGATAGAGGCCTTGAGCCAAAAGGCTAATCTGACCTTGATTAGTTCCCACAGATCCATCGAATTATGGTGGGCATCAGAGAATACACACTCGTTCCTATGCTTCCAAAGTGACCAAAGAACGACAAGGGGAATAGCTCTCCAAATTTTGGTGATTAAGCAATTGTATTTCCCACTCATCCACCAGTTTAGCAAACCTGCCACAGTTTGTGGGATGCACCATTGAAGCCCCCAGTCAAATAGCACAACAGACCAAATAGACCAAAGAGAATGGGGGAAACGAAGCAAAACATGATGAGCAGTTTCCAGGGACAGATTTGCAAAAGATGCAAGTGGTGAAAGAAATTGGAACCAAGAATACCAAGATTGTGTAAGAAGTCTACTGTTTTAATTCTATTTTTCTAGGCCAACCATCCAAAAAAAATAGACTTTGAGGGGTAATGTGTTATTCCAAATAAACTTGGTTATGCTAAGAGGAGGCCCAAGAAGAGAAGTGCTAAAGGAATATAGAGAAGAGACGAGAAGGAACAAGAACCAGCAGTAGCAGAATTCTTAGACCAGGACTATCAACAACAATCTGGGCTCAATGTAGGACAGAGGCCAATAAGTTAAGCAGTCTAATTTTTCAGACAATTCCCAAGCATACAAAGCTCTTCTATATATGAAGTTCCAATCATTAGAGCTGGTTTTTCCTAGCAAAATATTGGTGAAGAGAGCCATTCTTATCAGTAGATAGATTGAAAAGAGAAGGAACTCATCCTTGAGGCAAGTGACTCCACACCATTTATCATGCCAAAATCTGATTTGGTGCTGTCTCCCACTTGAGTTGACAGTTAACCAAGAAAAAGTTAAAGATTGTTCTATGAACCTCAATGAAGAGAATGTCTTTCCACACCCTAGAGTGTTTGTAAGAAAATTTCATAGGAGGATGAAAACAATTTACCTCGGCCTTATATTACTACAAATGACTCTCCTCCAAAGTGCATAGTTTGATTTCCAAATTTCCACCACCATTTGAGGAGCAAAACAAGCATTAACATCCTAATTCTCCTAATGCCCAGACCTCCTTGGGCCACATTCTTTGTTACATCTAACCATTTTACCAAATGAAATTTTCTTTTTAGACCATTACTACCCCACAGGAAAGCAGCTTCAATCTTCTCTACTTCACGGACCACACCTTCAGGCATCTTAAAAGAGACAGATAGTACATGGTAGACTTGATAGGACAGATTTGATCAGAGTTAGTCTTCCAGCAAAGGACAGCATTTCCTCATCCAACCTGATAGTTTTGCTTTAATAGTATCAAGCACAGGTTCCAAGTAGATTTGCTACCAGGGTTGGCACCTAAAGGCAGCCCTAGAAATTTCATTGGTGATCTAAGCACCTTGTAATTCAAAAGACTAGCAAAATTCTGCAGTGACTCATCAACCACTCCCACTCCACATACCACACTTTTGAGGTAATTGATTCTGAGTCCAAAGAGAACTTCAAATCATCTAAGGATTCTTTTGATAATTACGACCTAATCTATATTTGCTTCACAGAAGAGAATAGAGTCATCGGCAATTGGAGATGTGATACTAGGACCTCACTAGCCCCAACCAGTACTCTTTTGAGAAACCCAAGATTAATAGCTCTGGAGAGGAGGATATTGAGCCCTTTAGCCACTAAATTGAATAGGAAATGTGATAATGGTCACCTTGCCTAAGCCTCTACGCGGAGAGAACTCATTAGTTGGTGATCCATTCACGATGACGGAAATACGGGCTGAAGACATACAAGTTTTCATCCAAGAGATCCACTTAGGCCCAAAACCAAAGCCTGCCATCATAGAGAACAAAAAATCCTAGTTTACTGAATCAAAGGCTTTCTCAAAGTCCAACTTGATAATCAACCCGTGCCTCTTAGACTTCTTCCATCCATCAACTAATTCATTAGCAATAAAACACCCCATCTAAAATATTCCTGCCTCCAATGAAAGCTATTTGAGTCTCACGAATAATTGAAGGCATCACTGGTTTCAACCTATGCACTAAAACTTTTGCCAAAATTTTGTATAGAAAACCCACTAAACTAATGGGTCTATAGTCAGACAGATTTATGGGGCTATCAATCTTGGGAATGAGGGTGATGAAAGAGTTGTTTATACCATAGGTAAGCCGACTATGTTTGTGAAAATCACTAAAGAATTGCATGATGTCCTACTTCATGACTTTCCAGAATTTTTGATAGCACAACAGATTAAATCCATCGAGGCCTGGAGCTTGTTTACTATTGCTCTCTTTAATGGCAGCCAATACCTCAACTTCAATGAAATCTGATATCAGATAGTTAGAGACAAGACTACCCTCAATTACTTTGAACTCCCCACCTAAAACAGGCCTATTAGCCCAATTTTCCTTGAATTGGTTCTTGAAGTGAAGGAATACCTCTTGCTTGACTCTACTAGGCTCCTCAAATGATACACCATTGACTGAGATAGAATTGATCATGTTTCTACTTTGTCTAGAACTTGCAGTAACATGAAAAAGCCTAGTATTTTTGTCTCCCTTAAGGGTCCAATTCAATCTGGATTGTTGATGCCATAACCATTCCACCCTTCTATAGAGCTTCCACACTTTACCTCTGACCTCTCTTCTTCTTACCTTTTCTGAATGTAGCAGTTCTTTATCCTCCGCAGTGATGTCTAGTTAATGCAATTGTTCCTCTGAAGCCTTGAGTTTAGTTGAAACATTTCCGAACACTTCAGTATTCCATAGTTTCAACTTTAGGTGTTTTAGTTTTTGTTGGAGTATAAACCCAACCCAACCCACAAAACTAGCATTCACTCAGCAGGTAGTAAAGAGTTGAGCAAAGTTAGGATGCAGAGTCCAAGCATTGATGAACCTGAAGGCTTTGGGGCCCCAATCTCTTTTATCTTCCATCATTAATAGGGGGCAATGATTTGATATTAGTCGAGGCAGCCCCCAAAGCTTTAATTTAAAGTGAATCAACCACTCAGGGCTTAGCAACACCCTATCAATCATGCTCCATTTCTGTGCTTCCTGAGCAGTACACCAAGTATATTTCCTACCAAGAAAAGGTAGGTCATTTAGTTCACAAGTATCTATGAACTCATTAAGTTGTTTCATGCCTTTGTCTCGTTTGGAACAGCCTACTCTCTCAGCCATATGTCTTATCTTATTGAAATCACCTCCCATGCACCAAGGATTGGGAAAGATGACCTTAAGGTTGAGTAGAATATTCCATAAGGAGGATCTGCTACTGACATCATTAGGTGCATATATATTAATCAAAACACAATGAAATGAGTTGTACAAGGTACATGCGAGTAAAATGAACCTCCTGTTGCAGCAGCTACCAATTAATTAGAAAACATCTAGATCCCAAATACAAAGAAGCCCTCATGCAGTACCATTAGGGTCCACAGACAATAACTCCATTTTCCTATTTCCCCAAAGCCCTCTAGCTAAATTGCCCGAAACCACTACCCTCTTTGTTTCTTGAAAGAATACAATACTCATTGCGCACATCTAATTTTAATTTTCTATTTTTCACTCAATATATACATTGTGGGTGTTTGGGAAGTGACTATTTTAGAGGCTTTTTGGCTATTTTAGTAGCTATTTAGTTTTTGTGTTTGGGAAGATAGGATGATTTTTATTTGAGTTGGTGTAGTGAAAAATGTGTTGAAATGATATTTGAAGTTAAAATGACAAATTTGTCCCTAACCTCACATTTTCCAAAATTAATCTAAAGGGTTAAAATTGTAATTTATCTACCTGTCACTGTGACAGTGGTAGGCTATGCCTACACTGTCACAGTGACAGCCCACTGCCGACCATTTTTTTTTTTTAAACTTTTGGTTTAGGGGCTTTTAGGCTAAAATTGTTTTTGAGGCTATTTTAGCCTTAAACCTTGGTTCCCAAACACCTCCATTGTCAATTTTTAAATATTTCCAAAATATCCTCTTCTTCAACAAACTCTAACCCTAATCACTACCACCACGACCAGCGGCGCCGCTTCCACCATAGTCATAACTAAAGGTGGGCATTGATCCGTTGGCCCACCCTCGGTCATATTTTTTTAAGGTTTGGGACAATTGTTTTAGTCCATAGGGTCGGGCTGGGCCAACATTTTCAATCCGATATATTCATGGGCTGAACTTGGGATTTATACTTTCAACCTAGCCCGACCCAAAACGCTAATTAATTAATTAATTATAATAAATTAAAATATTTATTTTTTGTTAGGATCTAAACTTTATCTTTGTTGGTTTTATTCAAACTCACATTTGTGGTGATATCTGATTGAATTTATTTAACAAATCCTTCAATTTATACACAAAATCTTTCAATTTATAATGATATCAATATATTTATTTAAGAAATATAATGCGTGATTGAATTTAATTATGGAATTTTTAACTTTTTTTAATATATAGCCTGATAGGTGGGTTTAGAATTTATAATTATTTTTTGGATTGGACTTGGACAGAAGTAGGGATCTGATGTTAGGGTTGGAGCCAGGCTTGGACAAACACAAAGCCCCTTATTATATAGTGTCAGGCTAGGTTGTGGCCCGAACACGGCCCGACCAAACAAATGATCACCCTTAGTCATAGTTCCTTACCTCCGCCGTAGTCACAGCTTCTTGCCGGTGCCACTATAGTCGCAGCTCTTATTACCTCCATCAACCACCGCGTCCACCACTATCTTGAACAACCTTGCTCCCCCTTTACCATCACCAACTGCCACATCCCCTACTCTCATTGTCACAACTAACCCAGCATCATGATTCATTCCCCCACTCCCTCTATCGCAACCTAGCCTTCCACCACATAGAGAAAGAGAGAGATGAGATGAGATTAAGCATCCCGATGAATTGCGATGGTGGGATTGGGCAACGGGGTTGGTCGTGACGGCGAAGGTGGTGGGTGAGGCTGTTAGTGATGGTGAGGAGGAGCAGGGTTGTTCGCAATTGCAATGGTGGCTATTGATAGTGATGGATGTAAAGGCTAGCAGTGGCGATGGAGGAAGAATGATAAACAAAAGAGTAAGAACAAATTTGCCAAAAGAGGAGGAGAATAAGGGGACGGGCAACGATGAGCTACTGGTAACGTCAGTGACAACTAGGATTAGGGCTAGTAGTGTGGGGTGGTTTGGTATCATGTGGATTAAGAAATGAATGTGAAGGTTAAAAAGGTAATATATTAAAGATGTAATACAAAAATTTAAGTAAATAGTATGTATTGAGAGAAGTGGTGGAATGTAAATAGAATTTTCTATTTTTATTTTATTTCACATTATTATCACATCATTAAATAGTTTGTAACTACCAAATCATAATAAATTTTTAAAATTTTCTTAATCATTTTTTTAATATGAATTAAATATTTGTTGATGTAGATTCCTCACTTCCATTGATTATGAAATGGAGTTTTCCATTCCAAATGAAAAGAACTTATTTATTTTTTAATATGTTATAGATAAAGGAAATCTTCATTATATACTCATGGAGGAATTGCTCCTCTCCATAGTATTATTTTCCATACTTCATTTTGTGAGCCTTAATTTAGAATCATAATGATAATCTAAACCGTTCATCTCGTAAATTTTACAGTGAAGACCCTTTGTGCAAAAAATAAACATCATCGATTATCAATAAACAGAAGATCAAATTACATTTTATTTTATAAATAAACGGTTTAAATTTGAACTCATAGTCATCGTCTATTTAAAACAAAATTTAATTTGTTCATATATCTAGTGATATCCAATGAACTAATATTTTGTAAAACTTATCTTTACTACTAGGTCTATGAGATGAACGGTTCGAATTAGCGTTTTAGGTCCAGAATGAAGCCCATGAAATAAAGAATGAAGAAATATGAAAGCTAGTAATATAAAGGAGAGCCATTCCTTACATATATGACTCATACCTTTGTGTATACTAGTAAGAAAATCAAACATAAAGTCCATTTATTTATAGCATCTTTTTTTATTATTATTATATATTTTGGATAAATAAATATATTTCTTGAAATTTGTTTAAAATATGAATTATCTTGTGATTCTGGAAATTATATCATCCCACCTCAAATTGTTAATGGCAAAACAAATAATACCTTTTATTAATAAATAAATTAACAATTTTTAATGATATCAAAAATATATTTCAATTAACAATTTTGATAATTTTATTGTTATATAATAGAGTAGTAACAAATTTTATTTATTTATTTATTAATTCTATTAAATAAAAAAACTATGATAAGGGATATTTGTAATTTTTAAAACTATATAAGCAATTCGTATTTTAAACAAAGTCAAGCCACAAGTCGACTGTGACTCAGCCAACAACTCCCAGCACTTGCCTGCCAACAGCATGTCCTCCAGGGGATTCGGATTTGAGACCTCACTCTGATACCAATGGTTAGAATCAAGCGTTTACCATCTCACCAAAACCCATAAAGGCACAACTTTATTCCCTTAAAGAGTACAGAGCCAAGCACCACAAGTCAATTGTGACTCAGCTTCTACTCAAACCTTCGCCATAGTAAGATACTTGCCTTAACCCAACCAACAAAGTGTATTTGTAAATTTTGTTTTTGTTTTTACTAAATCACATATTGTAACAACGCCCGCGGGGACCTCGCTACAGTTCGGACTCGATTTTGTTGCGGTTCTAAATCTCGAACCAAAGAGTCCAAATCCGGCAAATCGTTTTGAGAAAAACTGATTTTTTTGAAAGAAGTGCCAAACATGGACTGCTTTGCCAGATAACAGAGTCGCCACCTAAATATTTTTTAAATGGGAAATTTAGGAAACCCTAACTCAGTGCCAAAGGCCACGTGTCCGTCATCACCAAAGTTGGCTCGGGAACTCGGGTACGATTGGGGAAGGTCACATCGTGAGCACCCCCGCTCGCCCGGTCAAAGACCGGCCTCTACTAACCATGATATCTGTTTTTGAAAACATTGTGAGTTCTTATTCCGATTATTAGCCTAGGATTACTATGTGATGCTCGCAGCAGACAAGTATAGACTGGGCCGCCTGAATTGGAACAAAACATTTGAAAATGGTTTGATGGTGCTACCCGCAGGTAGGCTAAAACGCGGATTTGCCACCCTCAGGTGGGCTTAGAAAACATGATTGATGAATTGTCCCAATTCAGATAACTCAACCTCCACCCACAGGCATTCAAGGCAGTTGTATCATATAAGCACATAGCCTCATGGCAAGCATGCTATCATGGCAACACTCACACGCATGCAAGGATGCTAAAGCATAAAACTCACCTAGTACTCCAAGCCAAAACAGGAACCGATTAGAAATCATGCATGATCCTAATATACAGATGCCTAATGCAACACATGCAAAATGCAACTATAGCAGGCTCGGCTATTCTAAAGATGGCATATGAAATGCTACAGCTAACATGTATTCAATTTGGAATTGAAATACAGATGCAGTTTGTATGATGCGCCGAGCCCGGTGCGTGCAAAACAGATGAATGATGCAAACATGCTATCATACTGTATGCTAATTGAAATATGCCCTATCTCTAACCATCGTAAGCGGATAAATAAAAGGGAGAAAGACGTGGGGTTGGAAGACATACATCACACACACGCACACTTATTACATTTGTGCCCTCGCGCAGAGGGTCCGAATAAATAATACAGACCCAATGAAAGAATAATACAGTCCAAATATTACAGATTCTTAATTAATTAACAATTAACTAAGAAAAACAGTAAACTGGCGCGCAGGCCAGGGAGCTGCCTTGCTATGATGAATAGTGCCTGCCGGGCTGCTCGGGCGGAAATCCACCGGGATGCCCTGATTAGCCTCTGTTTGCAGTGTTTCTCGAAATGCGCGCCAGACTCCGAAAGTTGCTAATCTCTGAATTTTGCTGCAACAGAGAGCAGGAAAAGGGCACAGCAGTGTATTTCACAAATATATGCATGCCTCGATCCTCGTGCCACCAATCACGCATACCGATGCATGATGGCCGAGGAGTCGAATTGCACAACTCAATATAGGGATGAATGCAGATGAATGCTAAAACAACACTTAACTCCATCATGGATAATCCGGAGTGTCGGTGACTGGGAATTGAGACCCGTTCCGTTACTCGGAGTACGAAACGTGCCTCGTTTCCCGTGCAATATGCATGATATGCATGAAATGCAACTAATACAACTAGCATGCACATGCTATGAAAATGAGATGGAAATGAGATGAAAATGAGACGCCTCGAAAAGCGTGCACGCGGGCACGCGAACCGAGGCGATGATGTGAAATGCAAATCGGATAAAATCGAAGTGTCTCGAAATGCGTGCACACGGGCACGCACACCGAGGCAATGATACAATGTGGAAATCGGATAAAACCGAAGTGCCTCGAAATGTGTGCCCACAGGCACGCACACCGAGGCGATGATAAAATGAGAAAATCGGATAAAACCGAAGTGCCTCGAAATGTGTGCCCACAGGCACGCACACCGAGGCGATGATAAAATGAGAAATCGGATAAAACCGAAGTGCCTCGAAATGTGTGCCCACAGGCACGCACACCGAGGCGATGATAAAATGAGAAATCGGATAAAACCGAAGTGCCTCGAAATGTGTGCCCACAGGCACGCACACCGAGGCGATGACAAAATGAGAAATCGGATAAAACCGAAGTGCCTCGAAATGTGTGCCCACAGGCACGCACACCGAGGCGATGATAAAATGAGAAATCGGATAAAACCGAAGTGCCTCGAAATGTGTGCCCACAGGCACGCACACCGAGGCGATGATAAAAAAAAAGGATAAAACCGAAGTGCCTCGAAATGTGTGCCCACAGGCACGCACACCGAGGCGATGACATACAGGCATGAAAAATGTAGATTGGGCTTACACTAACATGAGAGGGCCTCAGCCACACTCACATCAGATGCCGGTGACGAAAACGGAGCGCCTCGAAGTGCGCGCCCACGGCGCGCAAACCGAGGCAAGGCGGAATGACATGGGAAATGATATGCAAGCATGGCAATGGAATTTCAGCACTCACAAATGATGTAAAACAGCCCCGAAATGATACGGAATAACAACCGAAGCATGCAATCATCCCGAAAATGTGAAATTAAGCCCCGAAATGGCCTACGGCCATGCTAAACATGCAAAATATGATCATGGCAGCAATAACAGTAGCAAGGCAGTCCCGAATATGGCATTTTTTCAGTAATAAACATGGCCAAAATGCAAGCACAGATATGGCAACAATAGCTCGCAAGATTAATGGCCAAAAGAGCATTATAAAGGGAGATGGTATATAGAAAATGCAAATGGACAAACTTTCTTCTACAACATCAAAGAGGACCAAAAATAAGCATATATGCAGAAGATGGCAACCTCTAAATCATAAGACAAACATGCCAAAAATGGAAGGCAAAATGGAGCCGCAAAAGGGTATAACACAAGACATGCAATCTATACATCAAATGACCAAACCTTCTTCATGAAACATGTAAAGGGGGTCAAAATAAGACCAAAACCAGTAGGGGTCGAAGTCCCAAAAACAAACACAAATAGGTCAAAAATTGGATACAAAATATGGCATACTTGATGAAATTGAAGGAACTAGTAATACAATGGCCAAATGAAGTTGAGCTCCTCTACAATGTTGTAGAGGGGCTCAAAATAAGCAAGAAAGCAGTAGGGTCGGAGCCCCAAAAACCAACACAAATAGGTTAATTTTAGCATGCAAAAATGTGACAATCTTGATGAATATTGAAGGAACTAGTATATACAAATACCAAATGAAGTTGAGCCCTTCTACAATGTTGTAGAGGGGCTCAAAATGAGCACAAAAGCAGTAGGGGTCGGAGCCCCAATTCTCAACCAATTAGAGTATAAAAAAGGATCAAGAAAAAGCCCCAAAAGTTGGTTTTGAATACTTACCCTTGAAGACTTGTCTTTCTTTGCTTCTTGGCTTGGATTTGTGGCTTCTCAACCTCTGAAATTCACTTCCTAGCTGCTGGAATCAAAGTTGGAATGGTGAGGCTAGGTGTTGGTGAAGAAATCAGCAAGACTTGAAGCTTTTTTGAAGGTTTTGGCTATGGAGATTAGGGTTTTTGCTTAAGTGTTCTTGAAGGCAATTTCTAACCTAGGCAAAGGAGCCCTTGGTTCCTTTAAATAGGCAAAACAAGGTGTAAAAGGGGAGGGAAAGCATCCAAGCTTTCCCTCCCAAAATATCCCCCGGATGGGGAGATATTTGGCAAAAATATCCGGACAGCTGTGCTGAGCTGGAAAGCAAGAAGCTGGCCGGCCAGGTGGTTTTCTGCAAGGTGGCCGGCCGGCCACCCCACCTGGTCGGCCAGCCACTCCCCCTGGCCGGCCGGCCATGCCCCAAAAATGAACTCAAGAATTTCTGGCCGACCACCATACAGTAGTGTCCTCCCAAGTGTGTAGATAAGGCCCCAAGGTCGGAATCTGGCAACTCTGAAGCAGAAGTCACAACATAGAGCTTGAAGAAGAGGCTCAAAAATGAAATCAACAATTGCTGGCCGACCACCAACTTTTTGTGTCCTCCAAGATGTGTAGAACAAGGATCCAAGGTTGAAATTGGCAACACTGAAGCAGGAGCCACAACATAGAGCTGAAGGAGAGGCCCAAAAATGAAACCTGTTTCTGGCTGACCAGTAGTTTTTAGGGTCCTCCCATGTCCCTCATCACAGATATGTAGCTTTGGTCGGAAGAAAATGGGCCTAGGGTGTTCAACATTGGCCCGGAAGTGAGCAAAACGGGCGCCGGAGGAGCGAAACTGGTTATCTGGGATAATTGCTGGCCTCCTACCCTCCAGTGATCTTCCCAATGTTGAAACAGAGGTACCTGCCAAATTGAACAAAAACTAATGAGAAATGAACGCTCGGGGCCAAAACCGAGCCATTCGGGATCCCGAAAATGGGCTGCGGGTGCCGGAAGTGGTGTTCGGCAGCGAAGTGGGTATCTGCAACTCCAGTGTCCCTCGGAATGACAAAACAGAGGTTCCTGCCAAAAATCAGAGAAAACGATACAAAATGAATGCTCGGGGCCCAAACCGCGCAATTCGGGGCCCGAAAACCGGCTATAGCACCGAAAGTGGCATACGGCCACGAAGTGGGCATCGGGGGCCCCAGTGTTCCTCAATGATAAAAGAGATACTAGCCAAGAACCGGAGAAACCTGATGCGAAATGAAAGCTCGGGGCCCAAATCACGCAGTTCGGGGTCCCGAAAACCGGCTGTAGGCACCGGAAGTGGCATACGGCCACGAAGTGGGCATCGGGGGCCCCAGGGTTCCTCAAATATAAAACAGAGGTGCAAGCCAAAACCGGAGAAATCGGAGATGGTTGGGCGGTCCGAGCCGAGGCACACGGCCTACGGCCCGAAAACCGGGAACCGGGCTCCGAAATGGGCAAAATGGCCTACGGCCACGAAAAGTAGCTCACGGCCACCGGAGATAGTCTACAGGACCACTCCCTTCCCTCAGGAAAGAAAACAGAGAAAACCGAGTCTGGTTCGCAAACCGAGACAAGGTATAGAAGAGGATTCGGAAGTTCGGAGGCGGGGCGCACGGCCGCGACTCTGAGACTTCTGAATGAGCACAGTATGCAACACACCGAGCGCTCAATCGGTGACGTCTGAGTCTTAAGGTCGGTCAAAAATGGGGTGTCTACAGTTGCCCCTCTTTGACAGAACTCGGAAGTCACAATGACGGGAGTGAATGTCAAAGCCCAGAGACGACCCATTTTTGACAAGGCCGAAGGCTTAGGCAAACAAACAGGATAAACAGAGATATGTGTGCCCGCAGGCAAGGGGCAAAATGCAAATGATATGCACAGAGCCAGATGATCATGCAGATGCAGCAAGTTGTAATGAAGCAAGTATTGACAAATAGATGCAACAGTTTTAAGCAAGAATGCAAAGCAACAACTACATTTCATGCAGTTAGGAATGCGGAGAATCATTCGATTCTCGTCGCGTCTCACACGGAGAAGATACGATACCTGCGCGATTCGTCTGGTCGCACCAGCCTCGAATGAACCGTACATACAATATCGTGCCTGCAAGAGAAATTCAACAAGAACAATATGCTAACAACATATATTCAATGCGATTCCCGGGATTCGAAAAGTCTGACACATACAGTGTCGGTGAACGAATGCAACATAACGCGAGAAAAGATAATGCGCGACAACGCATGTTCAAGCATAGAAGTATTGCACACCAAGAAATCATGCATGACAATGCAAAACATCCATGAGAATGCAAATTATGAGCCAAACAATGTAAAACGAGCACAAATCAGGATGCCCATTAGACATGAAATGACGAGCCGGAAAACGCGCATTTCGGCGACGGTAACTCAATCGCGGCCTCTGATACACCTCCCGGAGAGGTCACAACATGTTTAAAAAGGATACACCTTGATTTTGATGAATAATGGTGAGACACATGTCAGAAATTGCAGTTAAAGTTCCAACGGAGCAATTTCGCGCCAGAAAGTGCACTTTTCTCGAACTTTTTCAGGTCCCGGGAACTCCAAAATTCCTCAAAATTTGCAGAGAGGTAGGGGAGGGGGTGGAGGACATGGTCGGCCAGGCCTTGGCCCTAGGAGAGGCTGTCGGCCAGGTGGGGAAAAGTGAGTGGCCGGCCAGCCAGGTTAGGTGGCCGGCCGGCCATCTGCCCAAAGTAGGGGCATTTTGGTCATTTTCGGATTTTCTATATATACACACCTCCCTTGCCTCCGAAATTGCACCCCCAAGTGTGGAATTCTCTCCTCTTGCTCTCTAAGCCACTTTCTTGCTCAGATCTGCATTTTATACGCGTCCCTCGGCCTCCCACGCAAGTTGTTTCTGCGAAATCCTTCAGTTTTAAGCACTTTGAGCCTACTAAAATTTGATTTCGGAGCTTCTCTTCATTTTCACCACCTGAGGTAAGTTTGTTCAATATTTGGAATATTTTCCCGGGGGTTGACTTTTGTTGACTTTTATTTCCCGAGAGTTGACTTTTGTTGACTTTTTCCAATTTTGGCTCATTTTGCTCATTTTTGCTCCTTTTTGCAGATTTCTCGAAATGGCCGGCAATTTCCCCCATGGCGGAGGTTTTCCAGGAGCCGGAGACGACTTTGACTTTATGACTCTACCTCCGAGGGTCCGGCCTTTCTTCCCCGATCAATACGCTCCAGCGGTACACAGGCTTCCGCGAGCCGTTTTCCGTCATTTTACCGATTTCAACGATCGGGTTCCCGGGGATCTGCTTCTACGAGAGCCGGAGCAGCACCTCTCCCATGATGCGCGAGAGGTATTTTACTTTACTTTTCATTTTTCGTATTCTTGTGCATTTTGTAGCTTTGCCATGTTTAAACACATAGTTGTAGCTTGCGTCATAGTACTTTGTTTGCACTTTGAACACGTAGTGAAAACACTTGAATTGTTGAACACACGGCTCGAATCTGAAGGTGAACACACAGCACACACTGACCACGAGTAGAACATACAGTCCCAAATTCTGATTTTCTGAACACACAGTCCAAGTTGATGATGAACACGCAACCCACACTGATTAGGATTGAACACACGGCCCAAAACATAGATTTACTGAACACGCAGCCCAGATTTGAAGTGAACACGCAGCCCACTGATTAAAAGTAGAACACACAGTCCCAAACTGATTTACTGAACACAGCCCAGATTTGACGTGAACACGCAGCCCACTGATTAAGAGTAGAACACACAGTCCCAAACCTGCTTTACTGAACACACAGCCCAGAT